>MU185149.1:103029-121265 GCA_016904865.1 Pissodes strobi
TTAAGTGTTTTAATTAAGTTTCTCATATTTTTGGAAACACAATTTAATCAACAACGTAACTACCGGGGATTTGTGAGCTGCCGGGGACTGAGGGCCGTGTTTTTCTCGTTGTGCTCATACTTATAAGAGGATTTTAGCCGTACTACTACCACGCTGGCCATTGCGGGTTGGTAGAGGGTGATGATTATTTTCTTAGCCTCGCTTTAACGGTTATACCGCCGTGACTCGGTCGTCAGAGCCTCGTTTGTAAGGAACAGGGTGCACCGCGTGTAGGTGAGGTTGACATTTGAGTAGAAGAGGCTATTTGAGACGCGTCCCTACCCCATTACATCACAACCATCATGATGTCTGCACCCGCTAATAAATAAAATGGGAATGAAATAGGCTTTTCAGATATGTCTGCGTTAGCAGTACCGATTTAGCTGGTAAATTATCTATATAAACTTCCCTTTGGATCCATTCCGTGTTTTACCAGTTTGAGGGAGAGGCAACTGACGTCGGGTTTTTGAACAATAATACACTCAAATTTCAGATAATCGCAATCTAATTAATATAATGGGAAAGGAATAGGATTTTTCAGATATACGTGCGTTGGCAGTACCTATTTAGCTAGTAAATTATCTATATAAACTTCCTTTTGGGTTCATTCCAAAGCTAATATTGTAGTTTGCTTTAGTAAAATGACGGTAATAAAAGTCATACTTTTGTAGATACATTTGAATCTGAAGGTAAGTAGTACTTACAGTCATTTTTCTCTCGGCCGTAGTGCGAACATCTTCTCGGGAAATTTTTTATGTAGTTATTTATCTGCATTTTTGTCTATTTTCGTGTTTTCCTCTCACATCAGTTAACGGTGTTATGCTTGTTGTTAAACCTAAAGCTAATCGGTCCACTCGATCTTTGGTGATTATGCACCATACAAACAGTTTCAAGAATAAAAATACACACAAGAGACAAGATTTTTTCTCTAATAAAAAGAGGTTTACATGACTCCCTCGGTCCCACATTACACAAATATCTCAGAGCTCTTTTTTGGAGTATAAAAATTGAATTAAGGAGGCTTTGTGAAGCAAAACCCCAAAACGGAATACCATATCTAAGATTTGATTCCACTAGTGAGAAATAAACTGTTTTAGCCATTAAATGCCCCAAGTTATTTGAAACCACTCTTACCGCGTAACACGCAGAAGACAGTTTTTTGCTTAAACATTCAATATGGGTTGAAAACTTTAATTTATTGTCAATATAGATGCCCAAAAATCTTGTTGTTATTTTATTCTCGACCATCTGGTCATGTAACATTAAATTCTGAATGGAGCATTTGAAGAACAAGATACTGGTTTTTTTCACATTCAAAGACAAGCAGTTTGCATCACACTATTTTTTTACCTCAGTCAAATCTTTCGAAACTCTACTATTTAATTCCATTTCACTCTTCCCTACCCACAATATTATCGTGTCATCAGCGAACAATGTAAAGCTTCCACTTATATCAATAGAAGTAATATCATTAATATATATTAGAAAGAGCAAAGGTCCGAGAACTGAGCCCTGAGGCACTCCAGAACCATTGGCCAATATATCTGATGTTTCCCCCTGACACCTAACAACCTGAGTTCTATCAAAAAGGTATGCTCTAAATAATTCCAGAGAAACACCTCTGAATCCATAAATATAAAGTTTCCGCAGCAATACTTCACGATCGACACAATCAAACGCCTTTGAAAAGTCGAAAAATACTGCTGCGGCCACCTCATCCCCATTGAGCCCTAAATACAGCTGTTCAAGAAAGTTAAACATTGCATCAGCTGTACTATTCAGATTCACAAAACCAAATTGGAAGCGGTTCAACATATTATGTTTATTAAGAAAATCCATTACACGCTTCTTAGCCATTTTTTAAATTAATTTTGATAACGTTGGTAACAATGATATAGGTCTATAGTTAGTGGGAAGATCCATTTCCCCACCCTTATAAAGAGGTCTTACTACTGCAGTCTTTAGACTTTCTGGAAATAAACCTTTTTCAAATGCACTATTTAAAATTGACACCAGAACTTCCAAAACATCGTCCGGTAAGTTTGCATATATCGTTAAAGGTATATCATCTATGCCTGCAGAAGTCTTGTTTTTAATATCACAGAATATACCCTTTACCTCTAGAACATCAGTGTCACTAAGATAAAAAGTATCCGGAACAGAAACATCACTAAGAAAAAACAAAGGATCAACGGAAGGTTTTAAATTTGAAACTATGTTCTGAGCCATAGTGCAGTAGAACTGATTAAAAATATTGGGATCGAGTGCTTGATTTTCCAGATGCGAACTGGATCATTAACAATATGCCAACTTTCTTTTATTTTATTTTTACATTTACTTATCTTACTTGTGTAATGCATTTTCTTTGTTTTCTTTACTACACGGCGGTAAATACTTTTAAATCTATTAAAATATTGTATTACAAATGGAGTGGGTATGGGTTTTCTTACTGAATGAAGAAATCTTAAATTTCTGGAGGAGTTTCTTATACCATTTGTAATCCACGTTTTTTTATTTTTTCTTTTAAGTTTTTTCAAAGGAAAGATTTCATTAGATAATGTAATAATGCGCTCATTAAAGGCATTTAGCGGGTCACCAAGATTAATAGCAAATTCCCAATTTATTCTGCTTACTCCTTGTCTAAACTTATCAAAATTTTTCTTACTGAAAATTCTACCATATTTTTTAATGACCTCCCTTTTTGTAAATTTAGGTTCATGTCCACCAATACTGCCTCATGATCAGAGAGTCCAGATGATATCACAGACATACTGCTTAAACATTGCTCATGAAAATTTATACAAAAGTAATCTATAAGTGAGCTTGACAAATTATTTATACGGGTGGGTTCATTAATTAGCATTTTTAAGTTAAAAGAATCAAAAGACTTTGCATGCCTATTAAGTTCTTATCGTCAAAATTCATGTTAAGGTCCCCAGCTGAAATAAGCTTGGCACTTAATGGAAAGGAGGACAATAAAGTTTCCAGATTTACCAGAAATTCTACCGTAGAGCTCTTAGGAGGTCTGTAAATACAAATTATATATAAATTATTGACTTCGTTATAAACAACGCAAAATTCAAACTCGCCCTCCCTAATCATGTCATCATACTGACTGATAATGGTGAGTGTAGATGTATTAGAGATTTTTTTGTTGATTAAAATCATTGTACCCCCACAGCCATTTTCACCTCTACAAAACAAAGAAGCTACAAAGTAACTCTGGAGATAAGAGGGCTCATCCCGTTTCAACCAGTGCTCAGTTATCAATACAAGAGAGGGATTGCTTTGAGCATCCAGAAATACAGATAAATCGTCAGCCTTGTTACGAAGTGATTGAATATTCAAAACAAGAATTAATATTTGGTTATCCAACACTACATTACTGAAATTGGCAGAAGAGGACTTATTTCTAAAAAAGTACTATTATATTCCATTTCTCTATTTATATTATTACTACTATTACTACAACCTACTACTTGGCTTTCCTCTGTGTCATCTATCGCAACAATATTGTTCCTACTTTCGCTATTTTCTTTTTCATTTAAATTTCTTTCAGTGTTTAGGTATATAACATTTGTGCTTTTTTTATTTACATCAAACACAGTGGTAATTATAAGGTTAACAATTTCCATCTTGCTTATTCTGCGACCATAGCTATCCATCATTGATATTGCAAAAATTAGTTTGTCCTTCACCATAATAATTAAATCGATATGCATATTCTTTGAATTTTTCATTAAACTTATTAATTTTTGTAGAAAAATTGTTTTTTTTTATAATTTATATAAGGGATTGAAACTAAAATTATATTAGTGTGAGTACAGTATCTTATAAGATACTGTACACAAATTTGCTATTTAAGTCTTTAAAAGATGGAAATTGCAATCTATCAAAATTATTCGAACCTGCCAATATCAAAACGGCCATATTCATCACATACGATAAGCACCCGTCCCCTTGACTTTTCCATTTTTTTATTTGCCACATCTTCCTTCTCTTTACCAAAAATTTGCTTATTCACTTTATTCATGGTACAGTTTCCATTTACATCCTTCTTCTCTATTTTGACCTGCAGCTTTCTTTCATTTTCAGCATAAATCCGATTGTCCGTCTCAAGAATCATCAGTGCACCTTTCATGTCATTCATAGATATTTTTATCTCTGTTAAATCTTCCTTTAGTTTTGCAATATATCCTTCGTTGTTCAATACTTGATTCATCATTTCCAGACCTTCAATAAGGTTCAATTTTTCGTTCGTTTGTGCAAAAGATGAGCAAACTTCATATGGCATAGTTTGTGTAGAAATCGCATGATTCAAAGGTTGCACTTGTATACCCATAGAAACTAATTCATTTTTGTTTTTGGTTTTATCTATGTTTTTATTTAGTTGTTCGATTTGTTTATTAAGTTCATCAATTTTCTTATCTTTATCTGTAATTTCCTTTAGATAATTCTCCTCATACCTTGACGCGTCTTGCGCAATCGACATTGAGTTTCTCTTAAGTCTCGATATATACCTGTCTCTTTCTGATATTTCGGTTTTTAATTCCTTAATTAATTGACTTACCTCTTTAGCAAGGTACGTATAAACCAAATATGGAGAAACGTATCGGACGTGTATTTTTAACACTTATGCTATACACTATTAGAGTGTTTGAAGATTTGTTCATGCAACTTTTTTATGTTTGTTTTCTTTTACATCAGGTACATCAAGCCCAACGCTAATGTAAATCAGAAATTTATGTTGCTTCCTCCTGAAGCTATATATAAATATGTTTTGCAGAATGTTAATTGGATCAAAAATGGAATCTTTAAAAATTAACTATATTTAGCTAATCGTTTCGCACTACATTACTAAGGCGACAGTATTACTAATAACCCAACAGATGCGTCGAGTTCTTTAAATAACTACTAGGAAGTTGTAAATGCCAGAAATACATCTACATTTTGACTCTAGTTTAGAGTCAGATGTAAATATAGAGTGTTGACTGAAGATTTAAACAAGATACATCAATAGAGTTCTGTTCATCGAAAAGCAATTAACTGAAATGGTATGCTACTCGGGAAAATGTAATTAATTTTTTGATAGTTGCAAAACCGAGATGTGAACATTTATTATTAATATACAAGTCTTATTTGTTTTCGATAAAAATGTTGATGTGCTTTACGAATACAATTTTAATCCTCAAAAATTCAATATTTCGTATCACTGGCTAAACCACCTTCTGCCTACCTTATTTTTGTCATGAAAGATGCGTTTATCCGGGACTACCCTATATTGGGATACCTTCGGACTGATAGTGGGGTAGATTCGTATAGTTGGGTTTTTGACAAGCAAATAATAGTTACAGTTGATTACGTCATTATTCAACATGTTCTCTTCGTCCGAAAAAGTAGGTTCCAAAATTTAATCTGGTAAATCAGACAAATCGTCATTTAGTGACTTTAAAGAAGAAATAATTCCATTTGACCTAATCCAGTGGTACCATGGAATTCCTAACATGCTAAGGTTTCGAATGATATAAAACTTTTTATAATATATTCTATTCAATTGTTCTGCTTGTTATCAATTAAGTAATTGCACAACGTGTACCACTTCCTGTCATACAAGCTTTAAACGCATAGCAAAGGACGTCCTAAAAAGTCATTATCCTAACTTTTTCTTTAAACTACACCGCCAACTAAAGCATGCATTTAACTTTTATCTGATGTTATGCAAATTTTTACGGCCAAAGACCGAAAGGCTTATGTTATTTCCCTCCTAAAACAAAATGAAATGAAAAATAAAACGTCAGATCCAGATTAGCTTTAAACTTCTATCGTGTTCAGTATGGTCCTCGAGAAGTTAAAATGTTCTCTGCGTGGAAAAATTGTCTTGGAAAATACTGACAGAATTAAGGAAAATGGCGCAATCCAAGAGAAATAAATCATTCTTATATATAAGATTTCCCTAGGTGTAAATTTGTTTTTGTTTTGTTTAGTCCGTGGGTTAATATCATGCAGCCTAATAATATCTGATAGAATTGCTATCGCGGTGGTAATATAAGTGTTTCATACTTTCAACAGATAGTAGACGATGTAAACTAAATTAAGACTTTAAATGCGAATTTGTTACATCAGTATCTAAGGAAGTTCAACGTAAGAGTGGTGTTTTATTGATGCTTTACTTACATCTAGATGCACTAGAAGATCAATTTGCCTTAACATGAGCTTTGTCAACCTCGCCTGCTCGAGTGATGACTTTTGTCATCCGGTGCATCCTGCTAGACAACCAAAAAGGCTCTGACGACCGAGTCACGGCGGTATAACCGTTCAACCTGGAACTGAAGGAAATGTCGTTCCATCATGACCTCCTATCAACCCGCACTGGCCAGCGTGATAGCAAATGGCTAAACCCCTCTTAATATGAATATGGAAAAAGTCAGAAAGGTACGGCCCTCAGTCCCCGGCGGATTGATGGTCCCCAGCCAAGGTAGCTGCTGTGCTAGACGGCAATCAGAGGGTGTTAAGAATCATCGGGAAAGACCAGGCTACCAAGGAAGACGAAAAATGCATATCGCCGCTTATAATACGAGGACGCTTTCAAACGAACAGGAAATTCTTGTGCTGGAAGAAGAACTAAAGCAGATCCATTGGGAAATAATAGGTCTGTGTGAAGTTCGAAGAAGAGGAGAACAACAGATCAGCCTAAAATCGGGGAATAGGTTTTACTACAGAGAAAACGAAGAAGATTCAAATGGGGGAGTGGGCTTTATAATACACAGAAAACACGTGAAGAACATTTAACATTTTGAGAGTATAAGCCTGAGAGTCTGCTTCATGGTACTAAAATTAAGTCAGAGATATAGCATTAAAATAATTCAAGTCTATGCGCCAACCTTAACACATACAGACGAGGAAGTTGAGAAGTTCTACGATGACATAAATGAAGCAATGTGCAAAGTCCCAACATATTTCTCTATTACGATTGGGGATGTTGGAAACTATCCAACAATCTCTGTCTCTATTTAGAAGGAAATAATACTTTACGTAGTTTGGTTGGCAATACTGCAGAATTGCCGCCCTGCATATTTTTTCCTCTGAAGTAAGTAGGGAGAGGGAGAAGCATTCGTTGCTTCCCTTTTGTAACGCATGTGTGATTATTTATTCCTACTAATCTTTACAATTATAATAGTTGATATCTAGCACTGCCTTCGAGGCATCTAAAGCAAGGCTCTGGCGACTAGCCATCCTGCCTCAAACATATGTACAAGTTTGTAAATATAATTACTAGTGTTTAGTGTAAAAATAATTCGTGTGTTTGTCTTCCCAACTTTCTTCTCTCCAGCAATCTTTTCATACAGTCCACTTTAATATAACGTCCTTATGTGGTTTCGCACAGGGGATTTTAACGCTAAACTTGGAAGGAAGCAGGATGACATTGAATTCCCCCTTGGACAACACGGAGTAGGAGAAAGGAATGACAGAGGAAATACTTTACTTCATTCCTCCTGGAGCAAAATCTGTATGCTATGAACACTTTCTTCAGGAAGGCCGAACACAGAAAATGGACTTGGTTTAGCCCCGACGAAAACAAAAAAAACGAGATAGATTTTATCATTACCGGCAATAGAAGACTTGTACAAGATGTTACAGTACTGAATAGGGAGTGACCACAGAATGGTCAGAGCAACAATAATGGTAAATCTAAGGAAAGAAAGAAGAACACTCACAATTAAGATCAACAATAAAAAATGGACCGCTGTTGCAAACCACGAGGAATACCGACAAACCATAGCTGAACATCTTGAAAATACAGATTCAACGAATATCGAAACACTAAATGCCACCATAATGATGTCAATACAGGAAGCCTAGCGAAAGCACTGTTAAGGGCCAAACAGTAAAGAAGAAAAATTCTCACCAGGAACACGAAATCTTATGAAACAGAGACGGGAAGTGTTGCGGGAAAGCCCTAGAAATACAGGCCAACTAAGACAACTGAACAGAGACATATCGAAAGCTGTTCGAAAGGACTTAAGAGACCATAAGACACATTATAGGTGATTTTAATATTCCAACTTATGTTAACCCAGTATCTTTATGTATGAATTTAAATATTCCTAAATAATTTTTGGCAACAGAACCAAATTAAAAATAGTAATGATGTTATACTTGATCTAGTAATATCCTGATTTAATAATATTTTTGTTGATCAAACAGAAGGCTCTCTATTGCCAATAGATAGCCAACATCCGTGCCTTAGGGTCTGCATAAATACTAAAACTTCCATTCAATCCTGTAGACTTGTGTCAACAAAGAAATATAACTTTAAAACGGCTGATTTCCCATTGATGTACCACCTATTTAAGACTCAGAACTGGGAGTTAATGGACAATTGTACTGATGTGAACGCTGCTTTGGATGCCTTCTGCGGTATCGTCGGTAATGTTTTTGAAAGGTGTGTTCCCAAGTCTACTCAGGTGGATACAAAATACCCTGTGTGGTTTAATAAAAAAATTATTTCCCTTATCACAAAGAAACATAAATATTTCCTAAAATCCAAAAGATTTAGATCAAATTACTGGAGGTCCAAATATGTTAACATACGTCGCCTAATCAAATATAAAATAAAATTAGCCTATTCCAAATATTTGCACGATGTAAAATGTAGTTTAAAAAATAACCCCAAATTCTTTTGGTCCCATGTGAAGGGACTTAAGGACAGTCCAGATGTTGTCCAAGAAATGATTTTTGGGGAGAAGACATATGTTGGACCACAAAATGTTGCGGACGGTTTTGCTGAGTTTTTTAGTTCAGTTTTTATTGATGACGTTGAATTAACTTGCAAGAAATTTAAGGAAAGTTCGCACTTCTGTGATAATTTAATAAGCAAGGCTGAAATTGAAACGGCTATCAGAAAAATTAAAGAAAGCAAAGCCATAGGTCCTGATGGAATACCCGCCTATGTCCTAAAAGGCTGCAGTGAATATTTATTGTTGCCTCTTCAATTTCTGTTTAACCTAATCTTAAAAACGTCTGTGGAGAAGTTCTAAGGTCACTATCAGAGATGAAGAACGATAAAGCACCAGAGGAGGACGATATCGTGATTGAAGCAATTAAGGAAGGTGGAGATAAGTTATTGAAGGCTATAAAAACCTTATTTAAAAAATGCCTCATAGAAGCAACAACACCTGCAGTTTGGAACAATACTATTATCGTGATTGTGCATAAGAAGGGAAACATCGCCAGTCTAAACAACAACAGGCCAATTAGCCTATTACCACACCTCTATAAATTGTTTACCAAAATCATTACTAGGCGCCTTGACAATAAACTTGACCTCTATCAGCCTCCGGAGCAGGCGGGTTTCAGATCCGGTTATGGGACCAACGATCACCTACAGGTTATGAAAACATTAACAGAAAAATCTGTTGAATATAACAAGCCCCTCATGCTAGTGTTTGTAGATTATGAAAAAGCATTCGACTCAATTGAGCACAACGAGATGTTTAAAGCGCTTGCCGACTGCCGGATTGACCACAGATACTCTGCTATTCTGCAACATATTTATAAACACGCAACAGCAAGTGTGAAAATACACGAGACAACGGATAAATTCAAAGTGCAGCGTGGGGTCCGACAGGGTGATACAATCTCGCCTAAACTGTTTACCATGCTTTTGGAATACATGTTTAAGAAAGTCGATTTGGAAGGACTAGGTACAAAAAATGTAGACGGTGTAAATCGTAACAATCTTCGGTTCGCTGACGATATTTTGCTGATCTCGAACTGTCTGAGCAAGGCAGAAAAAATGTTATTAAAACTAGCATCTGCTTCACAAACAGTAGGTCTCAAAATCAATGTAAGCAAAACACAATTTATGACAAATCTGGTCCCCAGCCGAAACATACTACTTCAAAGAGGAGAGGTCCCGCAAGTTACAGCCTACAAATATCTAGAACACGAAATTAGAGTCAGCCGGGACAACCAGACTTGTGAGACTGAACGGAGAATTGGACTAACTTGGGCAGCTTTCGGAAAGCTCAAACATATTTTTAAATCAGAAACCCCATCTGCCTTAAACGCAAAGCCTTTGATCAGTGTATTTTGCCAGTCCTGACCTATTTCGCGGAGACTTTAACGTTAACACAGAGATCGATAATCAGAGTGAGAGTTGCGCAGCGAGCAATGGAACGATCGCTGTTGGAAATCACAATAAGAGATAAAGTCCCGAACGAACAAATTCGACAGAGAACTGGAGTCACGGATGCGGTGGAGCGAATAGCGTGCTTGAAGTGGAATTGGGCAGGACACGTTGCAAGAATGAATAACGAAAGATGGACCAAAAGAATTATGGAATGGCACCCCTGAGATAACGCCCTAAGGAATAGAGGACGTCCTCCAACCAGGTGGACGGCCGATATAAAGCGTATTTCTACAAATTGGATTCAGGATGCTCAGAACCGAAATAAGTGGAAAATATTGAGAGAGGCCTAAGTTCAAAAACGTGACATCATATGTCTTTCCCTCCAACTGAAAAAAACGAAACATGTTCAAAAGGAATTTTATATATATAATTTTCAAGCTAAGTGGGTACTGCTAATGTACGTATACCTGAAAAAGACTATTCCACTCCCATTATATTTATTACATTGCGATTATGCAAAATTTGAGTGTATTATTGTTCAAAAACCCCACATCAGCTGTCTCTCCCTCAAACTGAAAACATGGAACGAATCGAATAGGAAGTTTATATAAATAATTTACGAGCTAAATAGGTACTGCTAACGCACGTGTATATGAAAAAGCATATTCCCTTCCCATCAAATTTATTAGATTGCAATTTTGCGAAATTTGAGTGTATTATTGTTCAAAAACACGACATCAACTGTCTCTCCCTTAAACTGAAACCACGCAATGAAACCAAAAGGAAGTTTATTTAGATAATTCACAAGCTAAATAGGTACTGCTATAACACAGGTATATCTGAAAAAGTCTATTCCCTTCCCAGTATAATTATTATATTGCGAGTATGTGAAATTTGAGTGTATTATTGTTAAAAAACCCGAGATCAGCTGTCTCTCACTCAAAGTTAAATATGGAACGAATTCAAAAGGAAGTTTATATAGAATTTACGAGCTAAATAGGTACTGCTAACGCACGTATATCTGAACAAGCCTATTACATTCCCATTATATTTATTCGATTGCGATTATTCGAAATTTGAGTGTATTATTGTTCAAAAACCCCACATCAGCTGTCTCTTCCTCATAATGAAAACACGGAAAAACCATATTTCCCTCCCAATTTGTTTTTGTTCTGTGCAGTCCGTGGGCAATATCATTGCAGCCTAATATTATCTGATAGAATTGCTATTGAGCTGACAATAAGTCTTTCAATAGAGAGTAGATGATATTAACTAAATTAAGATTTTAAACGCAAATTTGTTTCAACAGGATTTTACGAAGTTCAACGTAAAAGTGGTGTTTTATTGATGCTTTGCTTACTTGCCTGAGCATGAGCTTTAATGGCCTAATTCATAAAGCTCTCTGGCTTTCTAATTAGTAATTATGCTACCTTTAAGAAAGCTGTAATAGAGAAACTAAATGTTTCTCTCAAAATTAGTTACTTCTAACAGCCATATTTCGGGATTAGATGCCATATTTTAAACGCTGTGGCTATGGCATTTTGCTCTTTATTTTCATTAAACTTGATCAGAGGTGTTCTCAGTGAATTTTGTGATGGAACATGATGTGCAAATGACGAAAATGCTCATTTTCTTTCTTAAATAAATGACAAATCCTGATTAACATAAAGAAGTCTTCCCATAGTCGGTATGATCCTCGGAGATTTTAAGTGTTTCCTATGAGGAAAACTGTTCCGAATGTACTTTTGAAGTTGCCGAAAAATTCGCAGTCTCAAAGAATTTACTCTGAATTAGAAAATTTCCCACGGGACGACACGGGACTGTGGTTTTTATTTCTGGTTTATTATTTCAATTAACTTTATCTGAACAACTACACATTCATCATTTAGTCGTCATTATCCCACATTCCACGCTATCAGTAAAAACAGCTTCGATTTTTCTAACATAATGGCATATGTATGTCATTTACATCAGAGAATGAAAGTCTTGACAGGCGCGGATCCAGGATTTATCTGAGAGGGGGGGGGGGGGGGGGATTTAGAGAAAAGGGACAAAACTCACTAAAAACAAGAATAACAAAATCAAGCAACTCAATTATTATATTAAACCTTTTAGTTCAGGGGGGGAGCGAAACCCTCTTCGCCCCCCCTCTAAATCCGCCACTGAGTATTGATATTTTGCCTTCTAGATTGAAATCGGGTTCTTGTGCAGGCGTTGTAGTTGATCTATTTGGTTATAAAACACGTCGAGTCTCTTTATTACAATTAATAATTCTAAATTCTCCAATAAATTTCATTATAAAAGGTAAGCTTTTTCGAAACGCAACACATTTTTTGCCAGTGTACTATTTTACCACTTCATATTTTTCATAGTCGTGTTTTTCATGCAATTTGATTCATGAGCAACATAAGATTTATTGCCCTTACCGCCTCGTACTTATTTTTCGAGTTTTTCCGGCTCTGTTGTATTCTCTACTGATGGCATCGCATTCCGTTTTGTTGCGCCCTACTACCAAAAATTTTACATCGATAGTTTCAAAATTTGCAAATTTTTGTAGTCGAACAAAAACGCATTTAAATTAAATATTTTTTATCAGTGGCGGTAATTCTTTCAGCAATTTAGGAAGGAAGCTGCCAATTTCACATATAGCTCTTTTGCCTGGAGCGGACAGGTAGCAAGCACCTGTTACAAATCTTTTGAATTATTGGCTATCTCCTTATCCTATTTATGTGTGTGGCCCTTTCTTCTTATATGAGTGTTATAAATATTATCATTTGGCATAATAAACGTAATATTTTAGTTATTACAACATGTTACCAACCCAAACCTTTGAGATTACCAGTGAATATAATCATCTAAATTGGAGTTTCGAAACTTGGGTATGGAAAAAAATTAAAAGCAATATAACACAGAGCGCAACAGAGGCCATAGGACTAAGAACAGTAAACGTCAATAGCAACAGAAACAGAAAACTGTGGTTCACAAACGAAGTAAATGAACTTGTTAAAGAAAAGAGAGAAGCTTACTTAAAATACATTAACAGAACACCGAACGAGTACGAGAGATACAAAATCATTAGAAATCGAACAAATAATGATATAAGAGAACTAAAAAAAGAATACTGGGAGAGATTCTCAGCTGAAATGGAGGGAGATCTATACGGCGGTCAAAGAAAGTGTGGAAAATGCTACGAAATAGGAAACAACAGATTACTGAGGAGGTGAAGGTGAACGAGATTAAATTGGAGACATGGATGAAACACTTTGAAAACATGTATAATACCCCCGATGGCAACACGTCACGAAGAGAGATCCTGCCAAATGATGATAACATTCAACCTGAAATAACAATAGAAGAAGTTCAAGCGACAACACAGAAATTGAAAAACCGAAAAACTCCTGGTGTCGATAATATCAACAGTGAACTTATCAAATACGAGGGATTGGAAATACAGAAAGAACTCACCAAAATTTTTAAAAAGATAATTACATCCGGACCATACCTATACATAAAAAAGAGAGAAAAGGAACACCAATAATTTTAGAAACATAACGCTACTGAGCTCGAGCCTTAAGCTTTTTACTAAAATCATCGCAAATAGAATCATGAAAAAGGTGCCAATATTCGAAGAATAGCAAGGATTTAGATCCAATACGGTAGACGCAATATTCATATTTCGTCAAATGATAGATAAATCGATAGAATGTAACAAGCCACTGTTTGTCTGCTTTGTGGATTTAACCAAGGCATTCGACCGAATCCGACTGGATGACGTAATCAAGGCTTGAACAACATCGAGTACGGTACCAAAAAAATATACAAGATCTGAACAGCAGAAGTAGAACAAGAATAAAATTTAACGACGGACTGTCTGAGGAAGTGCAAATCAATACGGGCATAAGACAGGGGAACACCCTTAGTCCTGCCCTGTTATCATGGACCAAATTACCGAAAATATTAAAAAAGTTAACGGTAGATATAGGATGGGTAATCGCGCCATTAAAGTATTATGTTAAGCAGACGACGCAATCCTCATAGCAGAGAATGAAGACGACCTACAACGTCTGCTATACAAGATGAAAGTAACAGCACTAAAATTTTAACCTGAACATCGCAACAGGAAAAAACACAATCAATGGTTATCTCTAAAGGACCCATAAGGTGCAAACTGGCAGTCGACAACATGATAATTCAGCAGGTGAGAAGATTCAACTACCTGGGAGTCGAGATATCAAGCGAGAGAAACCTTATTGAAGAAGCACGAACACAAGCTATAAAAGCAACAAAAGTCAGCGGATACCTGAGAGATATAATATGGCGAAATAAAATGATGAGTACAAAGAGCAGATCTATAAAACATGCGTAAGACCTATTTTAACGTACGCCACAGAAACCAGAGCTGAAATATCAACAACGAAAAGAATAATAAGAACGACCGAAATGAAACTACTAAGAACCATCAAAGGTGTTACCCTCAGGGATATAATAAGAAGCCAGGATATCAGAGAGGAACTAGAAATTCAGGATGTGGTAAGATGGGCTAGAACACGCAAGAGGTGCTGAAAAGACCATGTGGAAAGAATGCGAGATGAAACATGGGCAAAGTGGGCCAAGCCCCAAAAACCAAACTCGCGATGACCGGTAGGAAGACCACCCAAGAGGTGGTACAATAGCTGGAGCTCAGCGTCACCAGAAGAGCTCCGAAGGAGGCTAAACACAACGGACTAAACAGGACTAGGTCTTATTATGAGAAGAAGAAGAAGAAGAAGAGGAAGAAACTTGGGCTAAATGCAATATCCACAGCGTTTCACTAACCATGTTAGCATCATCAGGGGATGATTAAAGTTGATCAATATTTTCTGTTTCGTAGTCAATAGTTTGTTGATTATGATCTATTTTCCATAAATCATAACTTCTTAGCTTCTGACTTGCCCCATAGTCATAAAACATGGATATTTTTATATCCACTTGTTCTTCAGATTTATTTTTTTAAGGACTAGTGATATTGTCTCAAACCCGCCTTTTATGCTGGCAGAATGATCAATGTGTATTGTGTGTCTGTTTAAAAGGGCACATTTCAATCATAATATATGGCTACTTTCTTTTGAAGAAAAAAGCGTATCTCATTTAAGATAATATGTACTATTAGTACCAGGTACTAAGGTAGATCAGTTTCATGTAATCTGGAGACAAGTGATTTGATTCAGTTGTTGCTGATTGAAACGTTGGGAACTTGCTCAGCGTGCTTTCACGTATGCAATGAAATTCTTCAGTCGTTGATGACTTAGTACCATCTTCCGGCAGTCTCGGCAGACTGTTTAAAGATGGAATGGTCATTCCTTCAGAAAGCAGCACAAGTCTCTACTGAATCTGGATAAAGATTCCATTTGTGTCTATTATTCTGATTGTTGCTTTTGATAATTATAAGACAAAAATAACTGTCATGGTGATAGTATCTTGGTTCTCTCCAAACCATAAGGATTTCCTCTTTCCAAGTGTTCACTGACGCGAATGTTCAATACATGGTTGATATACGAAATGTGAAGCCCAGGATATTTTTCTGATTTCCCAAGTAGTCAAGTGAACGCCAAAATAGACATTCTTCATAAAGTTAGAATAGTTATTTTCTACTTGCTATCAAAATGAATTTTTCACATATAGGACAAAAATTTTTGGATGATTAACAGAGTTACATCTGTTTGTGGATAACATGGTTTCAATTACATATTTTCTATCTGTTTGAGCGCCGAAGATTTGCAGAAAATGATAGCACAACTTCATCTTTGGAGACTCAATAGTAAACTAAACCGAGAAAAGCAAAGGTTGACATGAGATGATGAGGGGTGGAATATTATTTAGTTCGTGGTGCAGTTACATTCCAATTATCACTTCTAATAATACCATTATTTCATGATTGCTCTTGCCTTTTATCAGAACTAAAATCAGTCTCAAAAACTAGAGCAGTTGTTAAAAAAAAGATGTGATTTAAAATTGTATCAAAAGATTAATATTTTGTTGGTCTGTTTTTTTATGGTAGTGGCACACACACTAGAAGGAGATCCTATGGCGCTCGACGAGCGATAAGATGTTGATTGACACGGTTCTTGAATAGTTGTAGGTTGTAATTAGGTGGAAACAGATGTCCTGGGAGTGAGTTCTACAGTGATGCAGTGCGCCAGACAAAGGAATTCTTGTAAAGCGATGTTCTAGGAGTTTCCAGTTGTACGACGAACTGGTACGCTTTTGCCGTCTGTCGTGACTGTCTGACATGCGTTGCCAGGTGCGGGATGAGGCGGGCCAAATCTTGGGAACATCTGCCGTGAAAGTATCTGTAAAACAAGGACATCTCAGCCACATGTTTGCGGTGTTCCAGACCATCCAGATTCCTGGTCAACTCCGGGTCGTCGACAAGACGCACAGCTCTCTTCTGAATGGAATCCAGCATCTTTAGGCTGTGATTTGGTGCAGCACCCCAGATGTGTAAGGAATATTCTAAGCGCGGTCTTATTTGCGCTTTGTAGAGCAAGAGCAACTGCTGCGGTGTATTCAGTGTAGATCATTTATATAGATGAGGAACAGAGTTGGTGAAAGTATTGCGCCCTGAGGCACGCCCGCGTTAATGGTGATCGGTTCTTAAGGAAACTGGCAAGCCAGCTGCAGAGACAGGCTGGCAGTCCGAAAGACGGCAGTTTGTTGAGCAGTCCGTCATGCCAAACTCTGTCGAATGCCTTCGAAATATCCAACACAATCGCTCGAGACTCTCCGTAGTTCTCAATTGCCCTACTTCATATATGAGTGACATAGGCCAATATATCTCCTGTCGATCTCTCTTTGCGAAAGCCGTATTGATTATCGCTGATTATTCTGTTGTTCTCGAGGTACTTGAGTAGTTGCTGAGCCATGACTTAGAAGATTATTGGAAGCAAGGCAATTGGGCGATAATTTGAGGGCGTGGTTTTCTTGCCTTTGCTTGGAACAGGTTACAACCGAGCGACTTTCCAAGAAGATGGGTAAATCCCTTTGTATCATGATATGGCATTTTAAAACATACTGTGTGACTTTTGTTTCTGAAAAATAAATTATTCAGTGTATTTATAAATATATACAATAGTTTGATTTGGACGTGAAATATGCACACTAACTAAAATCCTCAAAATATTTCATAATTGCAATTTGTTTGACTTTAATAGTTTTTATTTTAAATACGCCCTTAAAGCGTATACGTATACAGTAATTTTAAAAAGCATATTCAATCATTGTATAAATTGAAGGGCTTTTTTTTAAAGAAATTCTTTACGGGCAAACCTAGAACATTACGAATAACAGACGAGGATGTTATTCATACGTGGCTGACTGGGTTTTATATAATATTTACATCAAGCTACATTTCACAGGTATTACACCAAGCTTTAGTGGCAGATAAATATTCTTGGGGGACCTTTAGAGAGCCCACATATTAACCCATTATGCAAAAACATTTATTTTTTCAACCCCTTAAAATTAACTATGGAAATATGCCCCGTCGCCGAGCTCGCTTTTTTCATTTATGCAGACCGCCGGCACTTCATTATGCTGTCAACATGAGCCACAGATGGTAATAAGGGGAATTTAACTGTAAAAAGGTACACATTAAAGCTCGAATTAAAGGAAGGGGATCAAAGGGCGGAAAACTTCGCAGATAAAAAGATTGCATATAATTCAACGAAGTTAGGACCGTTGAAGTTAGAGAGTAAAATGTTTACTGAATTTTGTATTCGTGCCTATAGGATCAAAGTATATCATATCTTTAAGAGTTTTGCTTAAACAATTATCCATGAGCATTAAATGTGGGAAGCGGATTGGCCAATTCACAAAAGTCATTGAATGTAAATAGATGTAAGAAACGACATGAGCTCAGTTCAAGTTTTCGCTTTACATTTTACATACATTTTAGTATCATTTTGTTCTTACATTTTCCTAGGTATCAAATATCGTGCAAATCATGCTGTTATTGACATAAATATTTACAAAAAAGTTAAAAAAAAATAATGACAGCATGTATTAAGGAAAGTATCAACTTTTGAAT
>MU185150.1:0-27641 GCA_016904865.1 Pissodes strobi
TAGTCATAATACCTCCTTTATTGGCTAAAATACTGATGGGTAATTCCTATCGTCTACTATTCTTATCTTAAGCCGTTGTAATGGGTAATATGTTACTGCTAAAGATTTTATGACTTAAGCCATACGCGTTGTAAAAGTAAATTGAATTCTATAGGTAGAGTTTAATTAGTTGAAGCCCTTTTTAGGACCCTTCAAGGGATAATTTAAGAAGGGAACGGGCCTTCGATGCTTTGTAATTCGAGAGGCTGTATAGGGATGATTTCTATAAGAAGGTGGATAGTGCTTACCTATTTCTGTAATGCCAATCATATACTATGATTTTTGAATTATATGTTAAGCGGATTTGTGACTTTTACAAATGCCAAGTAACAAGAATTAACATATTTTTTAGAATTTGACAGAAGAGGGTTGAGATTTTTGATTTAGAAGTAACAAAAAAACTGTTAAATTAAAGGTATTGCTTTTTGGTTAATTACCTTAAACTAACTTATTAATAAGGCTATTTTTGCAATTACACGAAGGCAATATAACTTGGGTTACGTGCGTACTAAGGCGAAGAAAGCTTCACTGTTAGTTCTGATGACTATCAAAATGTTAAAAGTAAATAATGTTCTTAAGCAGAGTAATAAATTATGGCGAATATAGATAAGAGTACTTTCAAAATGCAGATGTTATTTTTGCTTCGCTATGCTACAATGCCTCATTTTGAAGGAGTAATAGGCTTATCGAGATTACAAAAAGTTCAATTTTAATTTCACTTCATTATTTTAAGTATATTTTGCATTGACTTAGTGGGTAGTAGAGTAGTAGACAATGTACATGTTCCATGGATATAGATTGATAACTTTCAACTAATTTGCATTATATTTAGATCAATACTTAAAAAAAATGTATTTATTAAATTTTGAAAGAGCGCTTATACTTGAGCAGAAAAGAAAACCTTTTTATTGTTTGCCACTAATTCGAAATAATATAATGACATAAGGAAGTAGTTGTATTTTGAGATATTATCCGCCTCTCACTCAATCCATTAGTGACTTATAATTATTTATAGTAACACGCGAGAATATTATTTTTCTATGAATGCTTAGAAAATTTTTCTTTACACATGTCATTATTATTACGCACACTGCACATGCGCATAATTAACAAAATGAGGCGTTGATTTACTTAATGCATGCTGTAATTAATTAACATAGTTGACCATGATCATTATATGGCGGTATATGACAAAAGATGAAAATAGTCAGTGTCCTCATATTATTTTCTTGTACCTACTTATATCCGGATGAATATTTATATTCTGGGCCAAATAACACGTGCAAATTTTTTTAATCGCTAATAAATTGTCTACTTATTGCACCTATTTAATTATTTTCCGAAGAGCTTGTTAGTATATTCTTACTAGAATGCCCAAGTTTGGTTAAAAATAAATATGGTCCTCGTTCGATGACCCAAGAACAGTGGCCTATAAAGTGACTTTATAAAATCATTACTTATTGGACTTATCATCATAGTTTTTTGAACCAAAATATGGCAGGTTTCCATGTTTAGCTACCGAAAAAGATGTTTAGCTTAATTTTACGAAAAATAGATTTCCTTTTTAACCAACGTCAAGAGGTTCTGCGCGTGCGGTCCTATTTATTATAATCCTAGTGTCAGCCCGCACGCCCTCCAAAAATTAATTTAATAGGTGCTACATCAGGCAGAAAGTTGTTAACAATAAAAAAATATGCAGTTTTAATTTGGCCTAGTGTATAATGTGATCCATGGCACCAAAGTTCTGTACCCGTTAGGAAATTGTGCTTTTCCACACTTGGTGTGCGATATACTATTCTGTGTATAGTTTTTCTAATAGCATATTTCATATAAACGCGATCACCTTGAGTAACTATAAAAGCATTTGAAATATTTTTGTTTTTTTAGAACCGGTATTCGGTATATATGCGTAAATAAGGCCTTAGCATATCGAATCGGATTATAAGTACTGGTATTATTACATTTTGTTCTCTCTGTAAATAAGGCAGTTTGACAAATAAGGATTAGTTGTGGCCAGTTCCGGGACAAATTGAATACATTTTACCTATTATTCTTCATATAAATTCTAAGTTTAACGCGACTAAATTCAAGAATATTCAACTAGCAGTACAATACACAATAGCTTTATTTCCGGGAACCATGCACTCTCCACAAGCATGAAAAACGCCCATTTCATCAACCTTTTATTGCTTGTCGAAGATTCAAAAAGTCTATTAAAAGTTCATTACACAAATTTCCTGTAATATGTATACAGGTCCCTAGATGGCCACTTTATATGGCATCTAGAGTCGCTTCACACCTTCGGCTCCTCTGTGTTACTCCAATATTAGGTCTGTTCCAACTGATCATGAAAGCGTACATGGGGCGGTAATTTCCAATAGCATAATTCGTTTGTCAACATAACTAGTTATTTATCGCATGTAAAAGTGAAATTAACAAGATGCAATGACGACCTATTATTTCAGCTCTGTGACCAAAAGCTAAAATTCAAAGCGATAATTTATAGCTTGATTATGGAATAATTTATTTAATATTTTAATTATTTTTTGTGTTGCCTGAAAGTTTGTAGATCAATCTTCAAAATAATATTTATAACTTAACTACATCAAAGCACAATTATTATTATATTTGTAACTTCAATTTTACCCCAACAAATAATTTTATGTTCCATTAAGCTATGATAATTCTAACATTTCTTCTTA
Organism: Pissodes strobi; assembly: GCA_016904865.1. Classification (NCBI taxonomy): domain Eukaryota; kingdom Metazoa; phylum Arthropoda; class Insecta; order Coleoptera; family Curculionidae; genus Pissodes; species Pissodes strobi. Next base: position 2,742 of record MU185150.1, read on the forward strand.
CTGAGCTATTTAGGTTAATTTGGGTAATATATATTACATATTTAAATAAAGTCATTTTACGTCTTCTCCCCTAATTACTCCGCTCTCGCATATTAACTCCAAACGAATATATCGCATGCAAAGTATTGATTTTCACAGTAGGTATCTCGATTTTAACCCTTTCTACATACTCTTTGCATATGCCCGTAATTTGCGCCTCCGAGTTTGATCAGCTCGAATCATGTGCAATTTCAGCTTCCTGGGGGTAGGTGGCGTTGATATTTTGTATTGAAGTTAATCAAAACTTTGAGCCGTACAATATAATTACAGATATATATTTGTATATAATATGTACATACAGCTCGTTATCGCGTCAGCCAGGTGTTAAAAGCATAAAAAGTAAGGGCGCATAGAAACTTGAGAAGAATTCCTTTGGATTTGATTATTTATCGAAGAAATAAGATATTCCTACCAATTTATGAAAAGAAAGGAATATCGACATTCTTGAAGATTTTTCTTATTTATTCACTTCTTATCTAAGATGGTTAGGTGAAATAGTTAGTAAATCAAAACTAAGATGCCCTTAATTCGGGTTTAATCATGAAATTTGTTTTAAGATCTGCAATTTAAAATATTAAATAACAGTGAGTCATAGTTTGATATATTATGAAGAATTATTTGCCATTGATCGCTTTATATTAGCTTTCAGATACTGGCTTGATTACATTTTTTCTCATTGAGAGAGAAAAATTACCACGTATGGAACACCATTTTGTTTTCGCCCTGTATTTTTTTTATTTTAAAAGAAGTTTTTGCTTTTTGTAAAAACCTACTTAAGTAAAGAAGCCAGAAAATTTGTATACCGGAATCATAAAAAAATACTCTTTGAAAAGAAGGAATTTTGTACCTAAGTTGGATTATATTGAATATGTTAAATGGCTCCAAAATTTTTTGTCTCTGCCTTCAGTGTGTTTGAATGGAACCGTTTTCGACTTATTAACGTCTCATAATGAATAGTATAGATAGGAATATTAAGCAATATGTGGTGTCTCGGCTTATATTAACTTTCTCTTCGCTATGCGCAAGATTCGTGCAGTGACATCTGGCGTCAATATCGGCAGATCCAATTTTTTACATTACTAAATACAATCAGGCGCCATTTTGTGTCGCTCTTATGCAGAAAAAGTCGCCAGGATCGAAAACTGTAGACACCGGTTATTTTCAGGATTTTTCGTAAATGTCGGAAAGTGACTTTTTCGGGGAAAATGTATATCATGTAACATCGATTTCTAGGCAAAAAATTCCGATTCCCACTAAAGCATTTTTTTAGAAAACGGGGCGAGAATCTACATTAAGAACTATATTAGAAGACACTTTGATATCTTTTATATAATGTGAGGTAGTTGAATTCCAGTTTTTTGCCATTTCGAATTTTGGCACAACACCACTTAATATTAATTTATTACTGAAAATCCGAATAATCTGAAATAACCAAACAGAACATACCAATAAATTGCAACTATCTAATTGAAAATGTCGAATTAGAGTTTTTTTATTTTCAGTTCGAACAATCTATTTTGGTGTACAGGGTGTCTCAAGTTGCCTCATCATTGGGATCTCAAAAACTAAAAGAGATGCCAAGTCCGTTAAATAGAGGCAAAGATGGGCAATTCGATGCTGTTCAAAATGCCACCGTACAAGCTTAAAGATTCTGAATAGTTCCGAAGATTTTTGGAAAAAAACGAATAGTCGCGATTTCATTTTTATTTTTTATGACTCTATTTGAATAGATATAACAAAGTAAATTTCACATTTTTATTGTTACTTCTTCTCTTCTACAAAGTGGTGCCACCAGATTTTTAAACCTACGTTTCGTGTTTGAGCTGCTATCATCAACTTTGTTTTTTTATTACGTGTTTTAAGAGCTTCTAAGGTCCCAAAACCAATGATCGCACTTATCGGAAAAATTCATGTTAATAACAACTTTCATAAGAGCTCATGTGTTAGTGAGAGAGAAACAGAATTTTTGGTAAGATCTTACCAAGAAATCATTAAAATGGATTTTTTTGAAAAAGTGCCCTACATCATTCGTTCTGGAACCCAGAAGCTCTTAAAAAGTGATATAAAAATCAACGGCAGTTGTTCAAAAAATAAATCTAATGATGGTTGCTTAAGGCAGTGGTTCCCAAATTTTTTCTAGATTAATCAATTAGATTTTTCCATCTCTCTTAGCAAAAGTTTGAAGTATGGCTACTCGTAAGAGAAAGATAAACATAAACAAATATAAATATTTCAATATTTTAACTTTATTCACTTTATTAACATTAAATTAGTAATTGATGTGATGGATAAGCCGGCAAATTATTGCACCTTTTTGCGAATCGTAGAATTAAACTGGGCACGACTACCTTCTTTTCCTTTTCCACGTTGACTTTTGCTCTATACTTAGTTTTTATTCCAGCGACTGCCGAAAACTCAGCTTGGCACAAATATGACGTCGAAAATGGAAATAAATTCGCTGAGTCCTACCACTTAGAAGTGGATATTCATCTTTTATTGAAATCCAAAACTCGGTGGATTCCATGCTGTTAAATGTTGCTTTCAAACTGTTGTCGCAAGGCAACTCAATAAAATTTTCTTCTTCTCTAGTAATAAACTCTGGTGGAGCCCTGATGTTAAATAGATTTTGAATTCATGGAAATCTTTCAAAATTTTCATTTGGAAAGTCTTTCTCAAAGTAGATATTTAGCTGTTATAGGTGCCCATCAAACATGATTTTTATATCTTGAGGAGAACAAGTTCATTTAACGTCAAAAATTGCTGCAAAATTGAAAAAGAATCATTCCCTGCTTCTTCATTAAGTTTTCTTCTCCAGACTGTCAGTTTCTTTTCAGAGCTGATATATTTTTAGTTGACTTGAAAAGATGCTTGTTTCTTGGGAGATTAAGAGAATTAAGCTTTTTAAAAATGTCGCATAAATATGCCAGTTTTATTAAAAAATTGGCATCACCAAATTTTTTTTCAACTTAGTATCCTTCCTTTTTAAGGAAAATAATAGTTTCTTGCCGCAGTTCAAAAGTACGCCATAAAACATGATCACGAGTGCATTATTATAGTGCAACAAAGATGAATGATCGGCTCCCATATCATGACACAGTGTTTTAAAAAACCTTGCTTTCAATGCACGAATTTTTATAAAATTCACCACATTAACCACACATTCTTGTCTTTGACGCAAGCGCCTCCCCGGGAACTTTATGGAAAACAAGGACAGATCTAACCCAGTATTCAGAGCATTTCGTTTTTGAGTGTGCGGCTGTAGAACTTTTAATAAATGGCACCAGGGTGGTTGTTTTGTCTGTATATAGGACACCTACCTCTGATGTTGATATTTTTTTGTCGAAAATTGATATAATTTTGAGTAGGCTTGCAGGTGAGGATATTTTGGTATTTATGGCGGGCGATTTTAACATTAATATATTGCGCAGTGATAGTGACTCAGCAACTTTTTTATCTCTCTTAGCTTCTTTTAATGTCTTTCCTGGGATATACGAATATACCAGAATGGCTGGATCAGCAAAGTCATGTATCGACAACATTTTTACCAACTGTAGTTCTTTCACAGCTAGGATCTTGCACACTCATATATACGACCACACTGGACAGAAGTTGACTTTTAGTCTGCCTGGTGCAGCATCGCAAAATAAACTTAATCGTAGAGTTTTCAGCTCTGAAGATAAGCAATGGTTCTGTCAGCTTCTCGCGGGGGAGAATTGGCAGATAGTTTTCGATGTTGAGGAGTCTGATGTCAATGGCCAGTGGAGGGCGTTTATGAATTTGTTTCTTTCTTTTTTCAATCATTGTTTCCCAGTAAAAACTATACGTACAAGGGCTAGAGACAAGAACTATTACACTTCTCCGAGGGTGATAGAATGCAAACGGGAGCTGGATGTGCTCTTGGTTTTGAGCAGAGCTGATGGAAGGTATAAACATGCATATAATCAGTGTAAGTCTAGATATAACAACGTACTGCAAGAATCTAAAAAACAATACTATGCTAACAAAATATTGAATAGCGATAATAGATCAAGATGCACTTGGCAGGTTGTTAATGAGATCAATGGGAAGAGCTCATCACAGAAAGAGTTTGGTATTCCAGGTGATCCACATGTTGTCAGTAATGACCTGAATCAGTTTATGGTAGATGCAGCACCAAATTTGGTAAGGAATTTGCCAACACAAAATTTTGAATGTAGCATATTGTATAATCCAAATTCTATGTTCCTTACACCCGTAACCGTTCTGGAGGTGCTGGAAATAATAGACAAGCTAAAAAACAAAAGAAGCTCAGGGTATGACGAGATATCTGTCAATCTTATTAGGGGTTGCGCTGAACAGATTGCAATTCCTCTCTGCCACGTCATAAATAATTCTTTCAAGCAGGGCGTTTTCCCTACAAATCTCAAATTGGCTGTGGTCAAGCCCTTATACAAAAAGGGAGATCCGACTGTGCCAGAGGCTTATAGACCTATTAGCCTTCTTTCTTCCTTCTCGAAAATATTTGAAAAGGCTATGTGTCTTCGTTTGTTGTTTTTTTTTCGCAATTTTAATTTAATTAGTGAGAGGCAGCATGGTTTTTTGGCAGGGAAGTCTATAAACAGTGCAGTGTTCGACTTTGTGAGTGGGATTGTGGGCCACCTTGAAAGCAAGAATGTAGCCATGGGTGCATTTTTAGATCTCTCAAAGGCCTTTGACAGCTTGGACCATGACATCTTGCTTGACAAACTTGAACGCTATGGAGTTAGAGGCCCTCCACTGAGGTGGATAGAATCGTACTTGAGAGGTCGTATGCAGAGGGTTGTAATCCAGAGGGATGGGCATAACTACTGCTCAGAGGACAGGCCAATGGCTATGGGTGTTCCACAGGGCAGCGTTATCGGGCCATTTCTTTTCATATGCTACATCAATGACTTGAGCAAGGATGTGGCGGACGGGAGTGTGTCGATTGTAAACTTTGCCGATGATACCAACATACTGGCTGGAGCAACGACTATAGAGAGGGTCCTGGCTGTTGGTAGGCATTGTCTAATGTCTGCACAAAGATGGTTCGATCAAAACAAACTTATACTTAATGCTAACAAATCGAGTTTTGTATTATTCAGATCGAAACAGTCACCACTTGCCTGTCCGGATAATGCTGTGTTGCTCTCACAGGTGGTACCAATCACATCAGAAGCTAAATTTCTGGGTATTTATGTGGATTGTCACCTCACTTGGGAAAGGGAGGTTGATTATGTCTCGAACAAGCTTAATAGCTGCTGCTATATGCTCAGGACTCTAAAGCAATATGTCGACTTGAAGACCTTGCTAATCACATACTATGCAAACTTCAATTCCATCATGAAGTTTGGAGTTCTTTTCTGGGGAAACAGTGCGACTGCATCAAGAGTCTTTCTTGTGCAAAAACGGGCATTGAGAATTATTATTGGTATGAGTAGGCTCGAGTCATGCAGGGGAGTTTTTAAAACACACAGTCTTCTCACCCTGGCTGGTTTGCATATATATGAGTGTGTGACATTCCTGCATAATAACAAGCACCTTTTCATGAAATACTTACCTGATCATGAGCATAACACCAGATCTCTTCACTATAATATACCCTTACATAAGTTAACACTCTTTAAGCGAAGCCCTCTCTACTCATGTATTAGGTATTATAATCGCCTTCCACTGGCAGTAAAGCAAAATGCGTCAGCCTCAACTTTTAGGAAGAGTGTTAAGCGATTTCTTGTACAGTTGGAACCCTATACTGTTGCTGAGTTTATGTCATAAGAGTGAATCATTCTATGTGTATGCAAACATGGTGTAATTTCTTGTATTATTGTGCTGTTACGATTACCTATTTTAACTATAACCCAGCAATGTCATTATTACCTTCTAATAGTATTACTTTCTAATTCTACCGTCCGCTGTAGGGTTTGTACTTGCAATGCCTATTGAACTCTGGATTTTATCTTGTTTTGTCTTTTAACCATTTTATTGTCTTATATTTTAACAATTTTAAACTGTCCTTTAGTGTTCTCTATTTCTATTCCTATTGTGATTTTATATTCTATGTTTTATTTTTATTTTTATACTATGACGCCATTTGTTAAATACTCCTAAGTATTTTTTGTAATATAGAATTTTTGACTTTGACTTTGACTTTGACTATGAATAATGCAATGCATCCATAGTGCATCTGGTGATTTGTTTCGATTATAGTCTGTAGTCCTCCGTAGCGGCCAGACATGGAGCCAGCTCCATCAGTACAGACACCAACGCACTTGAGCCAATTCAAATTATTTTCAAATATGAATGTATCAAGAATCTGAGCTTTCGCTCCTGCAGTAATATTTTTACAAAACAGAAGGTCTTCTTTAATATGATTACCATCTATAAATCGGACATAGCATATCAAATGAGCGTCTTTATTATTATCCAGCCTCATCTAGCTTCAATCCAAATTCCACTTCTTTGATTTTTTCATTTAATTCATCGTTGCTATCCTCCATCATATGCTGTATTCTTCGACTAATTCTATTATCGGACAAAGGCATTTTCGAAAGCTTCCCAGCAGACTCCCCAACCATGAGGTTCACCATATTTACAGCAGGTTAAATCAGTTCTTCTGCAATGGTATAGGGTTTTTCCATTTCGTGATTTCGTAAGCCACCTTATAAAACGCTGGCAGAGGGCTGTTTGGTATCGATGTAGTCTTAAAAAATATTTTTGTCGTTGTTTTTGTTCTTTTAACTTCCTGGCAAAAGTCCCGAGGTTTGTCAACCATGCTTCTAAATGATGCTTCAATTTACTTGGAAGCATACATTCCCCTGCCAAAACTTTCATACACAACACACATTGTGGTCCTTCTTCCCCATTAATTTTTGTTGACGTAAAACCAAACTATCCTTCATCATATTTACTATATTTTCGTTTCTTGACTGTTATGTCGCCACTGGTTGAAGCAATAGCGACTCAATAACATATAGGAGTTATTGGTTGAAGACATACCTTCTTTATCTGCGCTATTACGTTTATTACTCTTTAAAAATTGCTCCATCCTCAAATATACAAGAGCAAAATATCACAAAACTACTAATATAAGCTAAGTACTAAATTATACAACTGTTTATTTATATGAAGCGCTAAGTTTAATGAAACTAGCCTTCGAAAGTAAACCAACTTACTAAATCGAGCCGAAACCGAATACTAACTAAACCCTAGCTTACCAAACAATTGTTTGATAAGCGCCCCTGTGAAGAGGTCGAGGCGCCCCGCACAGTTTGGGAATCACTGGCTTAAGGAACAGCCGTCGGATTGAAAATTTGACAACGCCATCTTGTAGATCAGAAAAAAATAACAATGAGAATGTGAAATTTATTATTCGTACCAAATCTAATCCCGCACAACTATTTACTTGGGTAAATTGCTAACAATATAGCCTAGAGCCTAGGGTTTGAGGGTCTACACTTTAATTATATTATTTATTAACCACTTATGTTAGTTTTTAAGCTTTCTTTATGCAATGCGTGAATGCGTAGAAAAAGCTTTTATTTTTAATCCAATTAAAAAACTATTTTCTGTCTCTCTCTAACACATGAGTTTTTATGAAAAATGCCATCAATATGAATTTCTCGAATAAGTGGGACCTTAGAAGCACAATCCGTAATTAAAAATCAAGGGCCGTATTTCACAAAAAAAGTGGATGATGGCAGCTCAAAGGCGAAACGTCGGTTTGAAAATCTGACAACTTCATCTTGTAGAACAGAAAAAGTAGCAATGAGAATTAGAAATATATTTTGTTATATCTATTCAAATAGAGTCATAAAAAATTAAAAATATAATCGAGAATATTCGGTTTTTTTCCAAAAATGTTCGAAAGTATTCGGAATTTTAAAATTTGTAAGGTGGCATTTTGATCAGCATCAAATTGCGCAACTTTGATTCCATTTAACCAACGTCGTATCTCTTCTAGTTTCCGAGATCCCAATGATGAGCCGCAAATTTGGGACACCCTGATGCAAAGCTATTTTCAAAAAATCAATCTCAGATCCATAAACGTCGAGATCTCTGCTTTAAAAAAGTTCTACAATTTTTCATACGAGGTCGGAAATGACGAAAAAATCGAGTTTAAATTAAAACATGCAGAAAACCGAGAAAAATTTTCAATATTTCGGCAATTTTACGAGTGTGAATAGATAGTTTTGATTTTGATGCATTATGGGCAATTTAAACAAATACTTCCTGCAATATTTTGACATGTCGTTGAGTTTGAAATATGTAGATTTATAAATTTAATTCCATGAAATCCCATTGGAAACGACTTGAATCAGGAAAATGGATTAGGATCAGAAAAAGTGCATTTTTTTCGTGATTACAGGCAGTTTCTGTTGGATTTAACGATAGATTTCGAGGTTAAATTTTACTTTTAGTAAAAGTGTGGCAAATAAGTAGATTTATTTGCTTAAAATCTCAGTTATAATGATTTGAAGATGGGCCTTGATCGGAGAATTTCGAAATAGAAATTTAGAAATAGCGGCTTCTGTCATTTTTATGGGACATCTTTCTTTAGATATGGAAGTTCTGGCCAGTAATATAAAAATACAGAACACAAAAGAAAACTTGTATTGCATGATATTAATATGGCACTGTTGAAGTTGTTACCATAATATTATATATTATAAGACGTGACCGTTAAAGTTCAAGCTTTTGCCACTGGTGCCCACGATCATGTACTATCTCCCCACTCAAAGTGCATATAGCGAATACGAAGTACTGAATTTTCAAACGTTAAAAATTTGAAAACCATTCAATTTAAGCAGATTGCCCCAAATGTAAATTCATTGGAATACAGGGCGTTTCCTTTTAAAATATTTGAATCTAACTCTCATTTGTTTCTTCAACACCCTGTATATACTTGCAATGCGTTTTTCTTATTGAAGTTAAGAGTAAAGATTTTTAATTAAAAACAAACCTAGCACCGAAGAGTCGTGTTTACAAAGCCCGGCTCCGGTAGTGGAATCGTAGAGCGCCACCAGTTTTTCCCAACTTAACTAAAAAAGCTCCGCTAGTATAGTACAGGGTTGCAAGGCACGCTTATCAAACAAAGAAACTCAATCCCTAACCTAATAAAGAAAACACAATCTAAAATAATTTAAGGAACAATCTATTTGCTTCTAAGTTCATTTTTTTTAAACACGGCAACAATCCTACAGTAAAAATTTTGGCTATTTAAACGCAAAGGAATGTCAAATGATTATTAAAGTAATTAATAATAGTGGTACAATATGGTGATTGTACGGAGACCAATTCTGTTGTTAACACTCGGTACTGTATGCCTTATACCTAAACGCTCTAAACACTGCAATCCGAAGTAATCACTTTGATTTTACCTAAGCTTATTACATAATATGTATGCGTGCGCTAGTAGCTGCACCAATTCTTAGTGTATAAGTGTGGCTCTCTTAAGGCACAATCAATAGTGCAAAATTAATTATAATTAACCACAAAAAAAGAAATAATAATAAAGATAAATGCTTCTGTACGATACCCCGTTAGATCCGATTTGTCACACTCAGTAGTGGAGGTAAGAGGTACCTCTGGTGAAGGCGCCGGGCACCTGCAGGTACTGCTATGGCACTAGCCCCGAGCGTAAAACTAGCAGAGGACTCGGTGATAAAATTGGCTGTGGTGTAGCCCGGAGATAAGTTTGGCCCAGAGATAGGATTGGCCCGGAGATAGGACTGGTCCCGAGATAGACCCTGCAATAACCCAATACGCATTAGACAAAGCTCCTTATTTTAATGAAAAAACTAGAGCCTCCTTGCATAAATATATTTTCTTTATAACACAAATCCCCCCAAAAATTATCAATGGACTTTCAATGACCATCAGCAAGTAAAAGAAATACAGAAGGTACAAACAACTTGAATATAAAAAAAGAGATAGGCATGAATCACCCCTACAAGAAAATATCAACTTCCCTATATGATCAGAACTAAAGTCACATTAAAATAAAAATTCAGATATGATAAAATGGAATAGATAAGAAAACACATAGAATGCAATGCAAATATACAAAAAAAGGGTTAACGCAGATAAAGCAATTAAGGATGGCTCCTTTTGGAGTCTCGCCAGGAGAGTCAGAAGAGCCGCCGAGCCTATGCCTACTGTCCGTCACAACGGATTAGATATTATGAACGATGAGGGCAAGGCGGAGGCCTTCGCTGATTTCCTGGAGGGGCTCCATGAGGAAACACCTGAATATAGTCCGGAACACACGGATATAACATTAATCACTCAAAAGTTCAAAGCGCAGAAATTCCCCATCCCCCCAAGGTCATGAACAAACTGCTTGTCACACCAGGGGAAAGTAAGGTGATTCTTAAACGCCTCCCAAAAAACAAAGCGCCGGGAAGCGATACGCTACCATACGTAACGCTTCGCAACCTACCGAAAAAATCCCTCATACATTTCGGCACATTGTAAACGCCATCATTCGCTTACAGAGTTTCCGATCCTCTTGGAAACATGCCGTTATCATAATGATACATAAGCCAGGCAAAAATCCAAGGCAAACCGGCTCTTACAGGCCGATCTCCCTGCTCCCCACCATGGCAAAAGTGGTGGAGAAGCTGCTCTTGTACAGGATTAGCAGAGCAGCCGATAGACACAAGGTACTGCCCACGGAACAGTTCGGTTTCAGGGCATTGTACAGTACCACGATGCCTACAGCAAAGATCGTACAGGATGCTTATCGCGGCTTCAATCAAGGCCAGAGTACGGCGTTGCTTCTCTTGGACATAGTGTGGCATCACGGCCTGATGTTTAAGATGTATGTGGGGTTTGGTTTCCCACTGCATCTGGCGGCGCTAGTTCAGTCATACCTTGTCGGGTGCACTTTCTCGGTGCGCTTAAACCAGGCGGGTTCGTCTTTGAGACCGGTGAAAGCAGGAGTCCCGCAAGGCACTGACTTTTCCCCTCAACTGTTTACCTATTACATAGCAGATATTTCCTCCTCCCCCTAACCTCCCTCAGAGAACTAGCCATACTAACACACAAAAGAACTAACATAGACACAGCACCATTACTTATAAATGACATTACGGTAAATGTCAAAGATAAAGTAAAATATCTTGTAATAGTTCTCACAAAAAAAGCTAAACTGGCCAAATCCAGGAGATTCGCCCCAAAAGCATCATCGCTCAAAAGAGCTCAAATATGCTTATCAGACCTAGATATTTTCTAAGGCCGGCAATAAGGTAACGAATACAGGCAGATTATCAGGCCAGCGCTCATGTATGGTGCCCCTGTGTGGTCATCTGTGGCAAATACACATAAAAAGTCTCTTCAAGTCATACAAAATCGCTATCTTCGAGCCGCCTTTTCAGCGAGCCGCTATACGTGAATCACAGACCTCCATGCTTGGGCAAACACTGAAACTGTCGAAGAACATATCGATAAGCTTGCATGCAGATTCTTTGATTCAGGTATACGCGTCTCACCTCTGACTGCGAATATCGCCAATGAAAGGTATGACCCACCGAGGAAAACGAAGCACGGGCCCATACATAGAGCCACAACGTTGTTCTTCCAACAACCAAGGCTTCCTGAAGAGTAATAAATAAACAACAAAAATGTTCCTATGCCAAGTACAAATTTGTCGAAAACTCAAATATAGCACAATTTACATATTCAGTCTCATTACCCCTGTCAAACAGTCGGCACCGCCTAAATAAGAAATCCTACAAAATGGACTAACCGACGCACAACCCACACTAAACGTCACAAAACAACACAAATCGGACTTACAGGTGACCAAACACCTGTACAAATTAACCTAAACTATGCTAAACGCGAAACACACACAGACCAGCTGATCTGCGCGATGCTGGCTGGAAGGCGATCTTGGCGGACCTTGCCCAGATTTGTGATCTGATCGAATAGGCAATGCCGAATGATGCAAATTCCAACTCCCTTCACAATAGGGCAAACTGCCCCCGTCTATATACAGGCTAGAGCCAACCAAAGAAACGAGAAAGAGGTTTTTATTGGAAATTTTTCCTCTGTTTTCACCCTGTACATATTTTAAACACTCAAAACAAGCCTACACATATCGCAGCCAATCATGGCAACACCAAAATTGAATAGCCTGGAAAGGTATGTCACCCAAGTAAGCATATGCAGCGATACTTAAGTAGCACGTTATACGCATATTTAGATAGGCTATTAGGGCCCTAGGCTAGTGTTAGAAGTGCGTCCCTAGCAAACGAGCTAGGCATAGCACGTAAGGGAACGCGCACAACATTTGATCTTTATGTGTACTAACATGCCTCTGTAATGTAAATTTGTAACAAAAGTTTCGTATTCGTATTCGCAATTAAATCGTTAAATTAGACCAAAAAACTGTAGCAATAATTACCACGCTTTTGGATGGAGGGTGGCTAGAGAGTCGACGGTCTCGGTTTTGGTAAGATGAGCTCGAAAGCCTCTGGAAATAACGGAAAAGACCATTAGCATCATGGCTTCCACGTGCTTCACAAGCAATAGAAAAAAAATTATTCCAGAGAAAATGCTTACCTAGTGCAGTAGTTAAATCCCGATAAATCGGTCGTGTCAAAACACAAACAGGAACCAACACAATATCCCCAAAGAAGGGTAGTATATGATTACAATACTAAATGTTGAGTCACTATGACTGCACTAAAGCAAACCTTCTTTTCACCTCGAAGGGTATTTCTAGAAGAACTCTCTATTCGTTTCAGATAATTTACCTTTCCACTACCACGAGATTAGAAAAAGGAACGTCGAATCAAGAAGAAAAAATTGTAGGGCCGAGAATTGCTTCACAATTCGTTACGAGGAATAATTTTAAGATAATAAACGACTTAGTTCTCGTTTATTATGGTTGTAAAACGACGGCAGGAGCCACAATCAATGAGCTGACATTAAATTGTTCAAGAAATACTAGAAAATGTTCCCGAACGAGATGATACTTTTAAAAATTTAAATCGACAGCAGCAATTATGGGAAAAAGCGCATTCCTACTACCCAGTGCTACCAACAGTACCAACCGAATATTGCTAGGATTGTAGCAGACCGCGTGGAAAGATAAATATAAATATCTGAAATCAGCCAGAGCCAGAGGTGCCAAGAAGTTCTATCAATATTTATCAAAATTTATGAAATATTTAAACCGAGAATAAAATATGAATTGGACAGATCTAATCAAGCTTAAAAGTAGGTTTTATTAACACAATTCTTAAAAAATATATAGCACGGTTTGCTGGCCGTTCTACGGTAATGTAATATAAATTAAGCAAAGTTATACTAATACAAAATAATCATCCATAATTCTCAAAGGGACTTAATCTTTAATTCCAAAGGGGGACAAAGAACACAAAGTCAAAGTCACAGTCAATGTATATGTATGTATATTTGGTAGTTACACGTGTTTCGCCTTACGGCATCCTCAGACCTAAATAAAATGATAACATAGAACCACGGAAAAATTTAAACTAATGAAAAAACATATCTTACTTATGTAAACAATAACCACAACGCTCACAAGTTAAAATAATAATATACTGTTGGTGTTTCATAATTCATTCATTTACACAAGAATCATTTTATTTAGGTCTGATGATGCCGTAAGGCGAAACACGTGTAACCACCAAATACACATATACATTGACTGTGACTTTGACTTTGTGTTCTTTGTCCCCTTTGGAATGAAAGTTATACGAATAACATAATATCCTATTTTAGTGACTTGAGCAAACCTAAGCGATCTGTGGTTCGCTTATCAACTAATATGAATGTAGTCACAAAGTGCCTGAGGGCTACATTAGAGTAAGGGCGAATCAAAATAGCTACTCAAGGTCACAACAATTTTATAAAAGCTAATACAAATTTATCGTTAACCTATATTTAGAATAAAATTAATTTACATTAATAAATGCGGCAACTTTAAGCTTATTGACAGCAGATCAAATCAATAAATTTAAAATTAATTAACCGAAGAGTATTGACCTCTTTTCAATAATTCTTACTCCAAAATAGAGCATTTTTTTTTTTGCTAAATGCAGCATATAAAATAAAATTTAAAAATATTTTACACTGGCAAAATCGGACTGATGCATATTAAGATATAAGTTGCAACTAGTTTGCATAAATTCCTGCAACGTTTGTCTTATAATACTTGAAGGTGGGTAATATTATACGCGATCACCCTGTACATACAAAAGCAGTATATTATACTGGCTATAAAGCAGTTAATCTTAATTTATTTCTTTATTAATGCATAAACACACGAGCCACTAGCGACTTCCCTAGGGATATTAAATTTTTAATTCTGGGTGAGATCGCCATCTGAATTTTTGCTTTTTCATGAGTCTTTCGATAATAGTTTTTATAACATTGAAAAGCCAGAAAAAATGCGTACCTTCTAGAACATCCTTTCTAGCGTCTATATCGCTCATTATACTTTAATAATCTCATCAACTTAAATTATCCAGTTAATATTACTTCAGTACCTTCTTAAAATAATTATTAAATTAATGCAGTTGATACTGAATAGCCTTTTAAAAACCCTTTATTCTCCGAAACAAATTCGTAGCCAGCAGAAATAATTAATGACGTTTAAACTTTATCCCGTCTAGTTTACTTGTTGACCTTTTTTCATGGCCCGCAACCGAGCTACGTAACACGGGTTGCCTAAGATGCCTCATTGGTTAGAGTGGGAAGAGCCACAATTTCATTGGACGCCCGCAGCATTACGACGTTGAAGTTCCCCATCAAGATCTATGCGGATACGTGTATTCCAGACGTGTAGTACGAAGGCATATGTAATGAAAACTTGGCTGTTTACAAGAATTACTTACTACCAAGTGATGCAGGAAAAATAGTAAAATGTAAAAACTACGAAAGTAATTTTTTTCGGTTGAGAAAATGTCAATTGGTTATAAATACTTATTGCAATTTGTTGTTAGTACTACAAAATTTGTAGTAAGACATTTGCTAAATGCGACATTTAGTCAAGTTGGAAATAGTAGTGATTGCTCGCTAAAAACTGACCTTGAACATCGTGTCAAACAATATTCACATTATGATACACCATCAACTACTATTTCAACTTACAGTGATTACTATGGATTACTAGTACGTGGATCTAGAGAAATGGCGAGTCTTAAGAAAATGACGTGATATCCAATATTTACACCAGATAGTTTCCGAGAATTATCTTTCATGTTCCTAATTATTTGAGCTCGATGAAGGAAACGAATATTAGAATTATGACAGTGAAATGAGGTTTTAGTTATTTGCTAAAATGATCTATCTAGAAGAGGACTCTATTGAATGATGAAGATAAGGGGATAAGGAGTGGTTCAAAGAAGAGCCGAAACCTTCCAATCGTGAACGGCAGATAGTTCATGCAACCTGTGGTTCGAACCATCTTTAGGAAGAAATCCATAATTTAACGAGACCTTTGTGTTATGAGGCCATAAATAGTAAAACTTTACCTTTATTTATTTTAGATGAAATGTAGATAAAAATACATTTAAAATTTTCGGTGCGCAGAATTGTAGAGGTACATCTATGATGTAGATTTTAACTGCAAACTGCAAAAGACAAACGTAAGTTTCGAATTTCTGCTAATTTTTGTTAGATTTTAACCTAATTTATTACTGGAGCTTTTTAAAATACGTATACTTAAAGCCCTGACTATACGAAACAATCTAGCCATTCTCCTTATCCCATGGCGCGGCGCGTTCCTAGGAAGCTGAGAACTTTCGAGTTATTGTTTGCAGGAAATATGGGGATTATGTTCTGACAAAGACGCCGTCCTACCTACGGCAACTAAGAGGATCATGTGTTCTGTTTTTGCTACGAACGCAGAATAGCAATTAGAGCTTGCGAAGAATTACGCTCACGTTATAATGTAACTAATTCAATATGTGTAAGTTGTCATAGCGGATTGCACATTGGCAAAAGAAGATCATATACATAATTTTTACTCTTCCTCATAGTGTGTTTGTATTTTAAAAGAAAGTAATTATTACCTCCGAAGTTAACTGCCGTAAATTAGCATAAAGGGCAGAAAGAATTACATCGTCTTACCACTCAGAGTTTAAGAACTTTTTAATCTCCCAATAAAACCGTTGCACGGTGTTAACAATGCCCTAAAGATTTTTTATCCTTCTTATAGATTTAATTAGAGCGCTGGGTGACATTTATCTTGGCGGGGCAGGATAAGCTGCGCCCGTCCGAAAGCGATTATTCAAACCCTTTAAAAGGGAACCGTATAATGCCACTCTGGTATTAAAGGGTGCTACTGGCGGCGTCTTTGAAATGTTAAGACCGACGCGGTTCGTTAGACTTAGGTGGATTATTTCCGGTAAAAATGGAGGTGGCAAAAGAGAACGACGTTACGTTGTGACTGTTGAAATGGCGTACGGTCTATAGAGAATAAAAATCGATTCCATAAAACGGAATGTCAAAATATAAGAAACTTGTATGATGAGGTTTGACTTGACCCATTTGATCTTGTGCAGGAGGATGAAACGGTTTATGTAAGCTTTAGGGTATATTATGAACGGGTCTCGTCGATTTCATTAGAACGCCTTATATTATGGGATAAGTGCTTTCAAATTTTCACTCTGTATTTGGGACAGCAGCTTAAAAATATTATAGCATAATTGAACTATTTCCTGCAACAATGAAGGCTGCAAAATAGGATGTTGTTACATTTCGACTAATGGAATCACGTACACCTTAAAAAAGAATAATAATTGAAGTATTATTTGAAGTAATATTTAACGAACCAGGTGTAAATTCACGTGGTTAAACCACCCTGAATAATATGTTGAAGATCCATTAATTATTTATACTAATAGATTAAGCCTAGATTTTAGACATGAAAATAATATGCTTGAACCAAATACGCTCTAATAATACTTAAAATTTAATTTCCGCAATTATTTTTTACAGCTAAAGCTGCCTTTGTGCTATTAACATGAAAATTGCTGATTGCAGATTTTCGAGGTTTCGAATCATTATTTAATGCCCTGTTTTTTTTTGCAGCTGCCATTACCGTAATTCTGATTTAAAATTGAGAGAGTGAATATTTCTAAAACAAGTATTTATTTAATTCAATAAATGAATCCATTTTCGGGGATGTTTTAATTTTTAAATAATATTGCTTGCCGGAGCTTTTGGTATTTACAAAAAATAATCCTAATTACATAGCAGGCCATAGATTTACAAAACTAACACCGATGTTTTGCAACATACAGGCTGATTCACGATGGATGATACATTAGACGTTTCTCTTGGACCATTTAACGGATTACTCTGAAGATTTCATCATTTACATCAACGAATATGCTCTTTCCTGCTAAAATATTTTCGACATTGCAATGTTGCCGCTCGTAATAGAAAGAATTAGCTGCTGTGATATTTTAAATGGAATACAGAATAGGGGAACATGGATAACAGTGAATTACTTTTTTTTTGCTTACCACTTTAGAAAGAACATATGTGTCACCTCCACTTCATGTATATGTATGTATATATAAGGAATTTATCTAAAGGAAAGATTCTGAGGCCGATGCATCCAGTGGAAGTGGCCCTAGGTGGTAGATGCATACGCCTACTCGCATCGTCCGGTGAAAGACCACCCCACCAGAACCGGGAAGCGCTAAGTGGTTTTCCCGAATCACGTTCCGTTTCCGCGCTGGTGGTTCCGAGTTCCACAGTAGGAATATAATAATATGGACATGATGGTGCTTCCAGGATCAAAATATTCCGGAGGTAAACTCCCCCGCCATTCGGATCTCCGGGCGCTGGGTGGCCCTGGGAGCCCTTCATTCCGCATTTCACAGACAGCAAAGATACCGAACCAATTTAGAATTGATTTCTGCAACATAAGAGGCCTAAATACAAATATAAATTCGGTACACCAACATCTACAAGCGAATAGACCACACATACTAGCCCTTACAGAAACACAAGTATGTTCTACAACAACAACAGTGAACTACCCTTATCCTGGTTACGACTTACATACCCGATTTAGACATAAGTTCGGAATATGCCTTTTTGTCCGAAGCGACCTTTCATGTCACCGCGAGGAAATACTCGAACCTAACAACCTTGACATCATATGGCTCAAGTTCACCGCCAAGGGATTAACCAGGTTTATATGTTGTCTCTATCGCCCGCGATAGAGCCTACCAAAGCTTTTTTTCAACACTAGCTACCACTTTTGACTCAATACAGGTTGATCACCCCAGTTCAGAAATAATCGTTCTGGGAGACGTCAATGCCCACAACACCAACTGGCTCAAACGTCACAACAAGATGAACAACGATGGTAGAGAGGCTGAAACATTCGCCATCAGCTGCGGGCTTACTCAAATTGTAGACGAACCAACTCGAATCTCAGAGAGGGGCGAATTCGCCGCCCTCCTGGATCTTTTTCTAACCACCAATCCTGACCAGTACACAGTTACAGTTGGTCCGCCATTAGGTACTTCCGACCACAAACTTATTACAACGGTTTGTGAATTGCCACTCATACAGAAGGATCCACCATTGCCTCGAAAAATCTGGCATTACAATTCTGCAAACTGGGACGATCTAAGAGAGTTCTACCTAGATTTTCCTTGGCTCGACGTCTGCTTTGGCGCTGACGACCCGTCAGTCTGCTGAAAAGATCACGGAAGTAATCTCCTCAGGAACGGACTGTTCAACAAACTACTGTCCTTCGGACTGCCAGCCTCTCTCTGCAGCTGACTTTCCAGTTTCCTTAAGAGCCCATCTCTGTACGTTGCAGCCGATAGACACATCTTGAACACATTCACCATCAACGCGGGCGTGCCTCAGGGCGCAATACTTTCACCAACTCTATTCCTCATCTATATTAATGACCTGCTGACCGAAACAAATAATCCTGTTTACAGTTTTACAGATGAGAGTACTCTTGTCTCCCACTTTAGATCAGAAAAACCCTTACCAGCGACTGAGACTCATCACCGCAGACAGAAGCAGATTACAGCAATTAATCAAGACCTGGAGAAAGTTCAAAATTGGGGCGACCGAAATTTGATCCCGTTCAATGCAGCAAAGACCCAAGCAACCGCGTTTACCAAGAGGGCCAATACAGCGGGCCCTGACATCATTATGGCAGGGTCGACCATTCCTTCATCCTCGTCAATCGGACTGCTGGGTATCTCAGTCAACAGCAATATGTCCTGGCATGACCACGTTGCTAACATCGCAAAATCAACCTCCCAGAAGCTTGGTGCGCTATTTCGCAACAAAAATTCTATACACCGCAGCAGCTGCTCTTGCTCTACAAAGCGCAAATAAGACCGTGCTTAGAATATTGCTCACATATCTGGGGTGCCGCACCAAAGCACACCCTAAAGCTGCTGGATTCCATTCAGAAGAGAGCTGTGCGTCTCGTCGGCGACCCGGAGTTGACCCGGAATCTAGATAGTCTGGAACACCGCAGACATGTAGCCGAGATATCTCTGTTTTACAGATACTTCCACGGCAGATGTTCCCAGGATTTGGTCCGCCTCATCCCGCCCTTGGTAGCTCCTGTCAGACAGTGACGACAGACGGCAAGAGCGCACCAGTTCGTCGTACAACTGGAAACACCTAGAACATCGCTTTACAAGAATTCCTTTGTCTGGCGCACTGCATCACTTTGGAACTCACTCCCAGGGCATCTGTTTCCCACTAATTACTACTTACAAATATTCAAGAGCCGTGTCAATCAACATCTTCGCACACACACCGCTCGTCGAGTGCCATAGAGTCTCCCTTTAGTATGTGTGCCACTGCCATAAAAAAAAGGTAAAGAATAAGTAAGCATGCAATTCATTTTACTTAAAAAGTACACTACGCAAATTTTTTTATTTCATTAATCTTACCCTATACCCGAGTTACAATGGATCGCGGAGGTTAGAGTGAATCTTAGACTTATTGATGGAATTGAAGAATTTTACTAGTAGGTACTTAAATCGTTTTATTTAAAAAATTATAATGCTTAATTAGTATTTCTTTTCTTATAATAACCTTTGGCAAGAACTTGAAACAATTACAATAAAATTAATAAAATTTGACTAATATTTATCTTAGATAAATCAAACTTATAGAAAATTTGTTAGCGTTTTGTACTGCCACATAGTTTTTGTTGTGGCACTATCACTTTGATATCAGTTCTTAAGATCACAGTAATATCTAGTACGTCGGGAATGCGAAACTTATTCTCGGCTTTAATAAGTTTTTTAAGAAAGCTTACTTCTACCCCTTAAAACTTTTGCAATCTAGTAGATTTTCATGTGATTAACTTCGATATCGACTAAGATGTGTATTTTTCTTCATTCTGTACATTAGTTCATTACTTAAAGGACATTTGGCTGATAACCTCATCGTTTACCTGAAGATCGCCAACTTCTTCTAAACACTGAAGTTGTCTTTCATTTCAGAGTTGTCACTGCCTTCCAAAATATTTTTTGTGTCTTTGTCTCTTGATTTTTTATTCAAGTAATCGCTTATCAATTTCTTATTTATTTAGAGCGTCTGTGGCAATCATGCATGCTCCTTCATGTCAAGATGCTCTACCAAGTTTTCTTAGCCTATAGCTTTCGGAAGACCTCGAAATTCTATTGGACTGATTAGAACCTCTGTATTATCTGGCATACCAAATATTTGATCTAATGCACTAAAAAGGGTCAGACAAAGTTGTGGATGACGAAGGTAGCGCTACCTACACCGGAGAGTTACTGCACCATCTCTTTCTTCCATTAGTGACTTCACTTGGTGCAAAATCTGCAACACACATTGCCATCGAAAGAAAATATGCCGGTTCTTCTGAATGCGTTACATGTGCGCCTATCCATCAAATGCTGCTATTTCACGGATGGAGACAGTTTTTCTCGGATTTCGATGCCGACGGCAGCATTATAATTAACTTTAATGGTATTATAATAAACCTTAAAAGGTTTAATGAGCCCGACATCGAGTGGCTGCATCTTCTCAATTGAGTATGTGGGAATAGTTAATATGGTAATGCCATTAGTTTTGGCTAAGTTAATAGCTTCTAGGAAAATGTGTGCTCCAAAGTTGTTCATGATTAATAAGGAAGGATTATCTTTGCGCTCTATGGCGCATGTACAAATTAATTACTGTTTATCCACCCAGATGCGTAGCTAAGCCTAATTATCCTGTTGACTATATATTGTTTCCCCTACTATGTTGGGGTTTGGAACCTTCGGCAACATGCACTAAAACTGAGCTTTATCAACAATACCGAAAATAGAATTAGTATATATTGTTTAAAGTGCACTCCTTGGAAAGGCATGCCTGCTGGGACAGTTTATAGTCCCAGTGCCTTCACAATGCAGCACGTAATGACTAAAGTCCCCTTTTTGTCACTTGTGACATTCCTAACTTTCTTCTGGCCTTGCAAGCAAGGACCTTACCAGATTTTTGGGCAGTCATTGTGTTGGTCTCATCCAGCTTGCACACTCTGCTGCCGTTTCCAAATGTAGGTAGGCGTGACATTGCTTCTTGAAGATTACCAAAACATATTTTGACATTAGGTCTATTAAAAGACGTTGTTCGACTTGAGCTGTAGCCTTCAGGTGCTCTGAGACTTGGCTCTGAATGTCTTTTTCTAAAGTTGTAGAACCATTCTCCCGAGCCAATTTCACTTCAGCCCATTTTTGAGACACCATTTCATAGGCGTAAAACATTTAAGAGGAATTAATAATATATTCAAAGAGAGCATGTTTTTGATTTTTTTTTGTGAAAATTTTGTTACCAGCATAATTAGGTGTTAGTCTCCTCAGAATGTCTCAATTTCTTATAATAACGCCTACAAGGTAGTAAGAGGGAAACGCCTCAATCTTACAGCAGCTCTAATCTTTAGACCGTCTCTAAGCAAAATATCTATGGTACTTTGCATAAATTCTTGACTGTGCAGTCTGATGTTAGTTTTGCAACACGATCTCGAGGCATCTTGTTCTGTAAAGAAAAATATAACATTCCACTTTATCATATAATGACTACAACTAACACATAGGGACACAGCGGACCATGATCTCAAATAAAATATATTTATAAAACGGATAATGTCTTCTGCAACCAAAATGACCTAAGGTCACTTTTATATAAATATACTAAAACAGCCAGGTATTAAAATGTTAATAATTTTCCAAATATTTGTGCAAGAGAAGTAAAATTACATATTTCGTAAATAGATACTCTTAACTTACCTTTTGATAGCAGCGCACTGGGCACAATGCTCACTTCATGATTATTCGGCTTGAAATTAGATATAAGAGGAGATACACAAATGGGTGACTGTTAGTAATATTAGGGTGGGCGCGTTTATGTTCCTTTGGCTTTCATGGATATGTCCTTTTCCATTGATAAGTAACACTGATGGCTTAGGTGCTCTGTTACGTCAGTTTTAGAAGTCATTTTGGATTAAAATTTCTGCATGGAATGCAAAGATTGTTTCATTTACTATTTATCAACTTGTGTTGGTGGACCTCTTTTAGAGTCTTCTTTATCTGATAATTTTACCTTGAAATATTTATCCAAATGATATGCCAGGGTGATATGGTCTGTGGGAATATCCAGCACGCCATCTATTTTAATCGCATTTAAAACTTTTAATTGTAGGCCCCATTACTAAACTTCTGCTAGTTGGTGCCAGACTTTGGCTATTGACTTGGCTTCTCATTATATCTAGGCGCGTATTGATGGCAAAATAAATATAACATCTAGAACCACTTTAAAAGTTGTATTCGTGGCTGCAGTAATTCATAAGTATGCAACCCTTTGCACGCTTGCCTGGTCTTTGCCTACCATGTCACTATTTATGACGATTACATATCCGTCTTACTACCATTGTCAATAACAATAATCATTTTTGGGCTTTTTCCTAGCGCTTTTGTCGCTTCCTGTATGACCCTCTGAATATATGAATACCAAGTCATCTTTCGGTGAAATGTTATTCCCTGATACTTTAATGGTCTTGAACAGTATCCTTGGGATAAACGCGGATTAATTTCCAGCTGTTCGGTTTTGCACGTTTTGAAAGCGCCTTGACTTCTCTCGGAGAGGATTAAATTGTCCCCGCACCTCAATCAGTAGATCGCCTGCATAGCCTAAAAAATGGATGCATACAGTTTCTAGAGTAGATCATTTGCGAGGATGGCCCACAGCAAGAAAGATAAAAACAATTTTAGGGATATCTCCTATCCACTTCAGCCTTAATGGCAGCTGTTTTCTAGGCTGACATTCAACCACTGGATTGCCATTTTATGGACTGTATAGAAGCCACATTAAATGGTCTTTCCATATCTAGAAATATAGCTGCTGCTATCTCTTTGTTCTCTACATAGTTTGATACTATCCAGCGCCAGGTCTCTAGATTTGCCTGCCTGGTGTGCATAGCGCCGCAGCTCACTTAAGTGGAAGCATCAAATGCTTTATCTCTGACATGATTAACCTTATGCTTATGGTCGTGGTATAACTTTGATATCTGATCCAATATTCGGCCTATTTTTGGCAAATATTATAACCACCACTTGCTGCCCACAGCCCATGAAGATGTTCCACAATTACAATGTCAGTTGCGTCTACGCTATGCAGAATAATCTCTTGATACCATATTTTTTATTTTAGCAGTCATTTTTAAAATAAATATAAAAAGAGGCTTATGAGTGATGGTCCAACATTGAAAAGTAGTCGAACCTGATAGCAGGTTACGCAGATGAGGATTTCTGCTCTTTGGGAGCCAATAGCCTACAGGAAAAAATACGTACACATTTGTGTATTTTTAAAACTTAGGAAAAAGCTATTGACAGATATTTATCAAACTGATATCATGCACAAGAAAAGCAAATAATAATATCAGAGGTACCCTCTCGGCTTCTACAATCATAAAGCGGGAATTTTGCTGAAAATAAGTTAGATATTATTTAGTTGGTTATTAAGATTTCTCAACGATCATTGACGCTAAGGATCATGATAAAACACATGTTTTTTGCTTTCGTTACTGTCGTACTGGACATGCGATGAGATACCTAAACTTCTATTGTTTTGCGTTAATCTTATAATTATTTCTCTCAACTTATTTCAGCATGAATAAAAATAAAATTTAATTATAAAAATTTCAAACGAGATACCCGATATCAAGAATCTTAAATTTCCGATACAACTAGAAGCAAAAAGGCCCTAATTCAAAAGAAACCGGCTTACTGCAAAATAAATACGGCAATTTAGATGGTGCGAGGGCGCAAGGAAAATTCAGAAAATCCGCTCACAATTAAAGTAGCCCTTAAAGATAAGCCTGGAGTGTAAAAACATTCTTCTTTAAAGAAAAACTTCGTTAGGAAATATACCTTTAAGGCAAAGTTTGTTAACGGTAACGTTGCTGTTGTTGATAATGATAATCCTTTAAAAATAGGACGTGCGTTTAGATGAGTAAAAATTGCAATCTTCAAAATTAGTCAATATCTTCTCATGCGTTGCCAAATTTATATAACAAAACTACCTTTTGGGTAAGCACATTTATACACAGCATCGGTACATACAGAAGCACATATCAGCTTACTTATAGAATTCTTATGTCACCGAAGATGGTCTCTAAATATGGCCGTACTTGTTTATATTATATGAGGATAGCCGTCTTGTTGAAACGAAATATGCAAAATTGAAGCTCTTGCGACTCATTCGAGCAATGTTCGATTCTGAAGTACATCAATGTAAAAAAAATTTCAAAATTATTATATTATGAAAATTTTCGAAAAATTCACTAATCACAAGCGTTAAAACTGATATTGTTCCGAGAGA
>MU185150.1:27651-52217 GCA_016904865.1 Pissodes strobi
TGTTCTTGTAATGTTCATCGATAACATGTTTTAGGTTGATGAAAAAAGATAATAAAGTCTTGAAAAAGCTCCCAATGACGAGCGAAACGTTGACAATTTAATAATTGAAATTTCATTTCATAAACCTATACCCAAGAAATTTTCGAAAATGTATGCATAAATGGTTTAAGAAACTACAAAAATTATATATATATAATATTATATATAATATTAACTATTTTCAGGACAGTCGTAAAAAATGATAACACACGAGACCTACCTTTACTTTAAAAAATATGAATAAATAGTGACCTGCGTTTATCTTATTTTAATAAGAACCCATCGTTTGTGACATAAAAGTTTTTAATTTCTCGGCAATTCAGTTATCAACTTGTAGCCGATTTATTGTTGCATCTTGGTGCGTTTTCTTTTTCTTATATGTTCGTAATGGTTATTATTTTGATCTTAATATTTATTAGGTGTTGTCTGAAACAAAATTCGAGATTTATCTTAGCATCGATCTTCCTGGGTATCAAAGGCAACATCAGGCGAGACTATAACTCAATTACACACTTTGCCACTTCGTTTCGACGCTTCACCATTGCCCGGGTCTTTCCTTGCCAAGGCAGCACAGGGCTGTATTCAACTATAGTTTTTGTATTATAAAAAATATATATACGTAAGAAAATTATATTAGTTATACAGAACAGATAAAAATAACTGATAGGGTTGTACTGTTGAATATTAAATCTACAGTTATTTATTGTTTTCGTCGATATCTTTATGGTCAGCTGTCTATAATTTTAAAGAAAAAGAGGCATAAGGATAGTTTTAATTCTTCTTTTTGCATAATACAATCGTGAATATGTTGTGTCTAATGTGTGCAATAATTTTAAGCTATTATCAACGAAATTACTCTGTCGATGAAGGCGTTAGCTGGATAAACACCAAAATGTTAGGAGTAGTTAATAATGTAAGAAATAATCTGAGAAAATATTTTAAAGTGGCTAACCCCAAATTGAGTTGAGTCCCTTGTTGTCAGATTCCCCGTGCAATTTAACGCCACTCCTTTGTAATATCACAAGCAATTATTACTTAGAGAAAATATTAAAATATGGGACAAAAGGCAATAAATAGTTTATGTTGGTTTTCGTATTCATTTAAAATATTTTATTTGGAAATTGTCATTGTCATTTAATTGGAATAACTTTATTATTATGAATGATAAAATTCAAAATTTTGGATATATTTAACAAGTCACTAAAATTAGAATGTCGCATGATTGCCGCACAAAATATGGCTTCCGGTCTAATCGAAAGTTATACCAACTGTCTATATTTTTCTGCCTTACAGGTTTTTATCAACAAATTTATGTCGTTTCTTTTGAAAATCAAGCGGCAGAAGCTCTTTTAAAAAGTAAAATTAACATGGCTGCTCTATGTCATCAAAAACAACAGATTATTATTATTTTGTTATTTTAAATAGATATGTATTTTTATACCAGGTTATGTAGCAGCTTTTAATATAATAAAGTTAGGACTATGGAGAGGAATAAGAAAATGTAGCGTCATATCAAAAACCATATAAATAAATTATAGGGTTTCTGGTTATAACTAAAATTTTTAAGAGTTAGCATAACATATCAAATTTAAAAGTCCTAGGGTTTTACCTAAAACGCAAGGTTATTTTAAAAAAAGAAACAGTTGACGATCTTGTCCGTAAAAAATGGGCGTCAATTTGGTTTTTATTTGAATGGCACATCCTATATTTAGTCGGCTAGAAATTTATAAAAATCTTTCCTTTCTGATGCTACAGAGCCGCCATGTTGATTTTTCTAAAAGGGGCACCTGTAAAAATACAACAGCAAAACAAAAAATTCTTAAAATGAATTCTTTCCAGGTATAGCACATCATCTAGCTGGACTACCAGGCCACCCACATGAATGGGCATTTTTAGGAGGGAGACATCCATATCCTCACGGACCACTAATTCCACATCATCACCATCATCCGCCTCACTTTCCTCCTCACATGTTCGCTGCTTTAGACCGTCCATTGAACACCTCACCGAGAATAGCGAATGGTAAGCGTCAACAATGAATAATTTTGCAATTTAGCGAATTATTCTCAAAGTTTTGCCACGCAAAAGTTTATTTAGTAGTGGCGTATTCAGAAAAAGTTATATGAACCTTCTGGACCAAATGGGGAAAAGTAAACTTTTTGTGGTTTAACTAAAGCAACAATTATGTTGCAATATTTACTATAGTAAATGAATAACATGAAAAGTTTATACAACCATAATGAAAAAGCACTTAATATGCAACCAGTTCACTAATATCTTAAGTAATAATAATTCGGTTTGAAAAGCAAATAACTGGAATAAAAATTTAATTTTACTATTTCGGTAGTTTGGGTTAATGTTTAATGGTGATCACCTTCGACTTGCAAACTAAAGGACGTGAAATCCGTCTCCTCAAGACTCCAAGACTTCTAGTAATTTAAAATAATATAACTTAATATTTAGATGCTATAATATCCCGAAGGTGACGCTCTGCTAGTTCACGATTATGACAATATTTTCTTTCAAGTAGGACGTAGTTATCGGAAGTAATTGCACAAGTGCATCAAAATTACCGATAATTTTGCATAACAGCGTGTTGTCTAAAAACTGCATGAGTTCATTTTCATATTTTGGAGAAAGAGCCCGACACCGAAGGTGGAGGGCTCTTTTTCCAAAATATGAAAATCACCGAATGCAGTTTTTCTCAGACAACACGTTCGAATGCAAAATTATCTGGTTATTTTGATGCACGAGCGTAATTCGGGGGAATATTTCCCGAATAAGGATATGGTTTAAAAAATACATGTTTATATTTTTTTTTAATACAAAAACGTACATGTAACTGTAAATAAAGCAAAGAGACGCAAAAAATACGATTTTTTAAAATCCGAAACCAGACATCAATAATATATATTCATCCAAAGTCAAGTATTTGACGTTATTTATAAATTGTCGCTGTCATAGTAAGTTTACAATGGAATTACCATAGATACGTACGATGCAATTATCGCCGTGCTCTTTCGGTTTCTATAGTGCAATTATCGCTGTAAATTTCGGAGAATTGCACTCCTCTAATGGGATTTTTTATACATGAGGGAAATATTCGGAAGTAATTGCACAAGTGCATCAAAATTACCGATAATTTTCATATTTTGGAGAAGAGCCCGACACCGAAAGTGGAGGGCTCTTTTTCCAAAATATGAAAATGACCGAATGCAGTTTTTATAAGACAACACGCTCGAATGTAAAATTATCTGGTTATTTCGATGCACGAGTGTAATTCGGGGGAATATTTCCCGAATAATGACATGGTTTTAAAAAACACATTTTCCTTTTTTTTAATACAAAAACGTACATGTAATTGTAAACAAAATAAAGAGATGCAAAAATACGTTTTTTTTTTCAATCCGAAACGAGACATTTTTATTAATATATTTTGACTTTACTTTGACGTTATTTATAAATTGTCGCTGTTATCGGAATTTTACAATCGAATTACCGCCGCGCCGTACTCTTTCGGTTTCTACAGTGCATCGCTGTAATTTTCCGATAATTGCATTCCTCTAATGGGGTTTTTTTATACATGAGGGAAATATTCATAATAATATGTACCTAATATAATAATGCGCATTTAAAGATCCATTACACAAATAGTGCACTATGTCAAAATCGACCTCTCCTATTGGTCGATCCATCTCGTATTACGATATGTCTGCGTGATGCAATCGGTTTCTGTCAAGAGCTCTCGTGGTGTAGAGGTTTATACAGCTGGTGTCACCTGGACGGCCGAGGTTCGAACCCCGTTGATATTTTTATTTTTTTTTAAGATTATGTTTCTAAACAGTTTTTTTCTTGATTTTGGGTATGTCTTGGGTTAGTTTGGGTTAGCACCTGGTTAGTTTCCTTTTCTTGAGTCCCCGTAGCGAGCGAAGTGAGCGGAGGGCCATGCGGATCGACCAATAGGAGAGGCCGATTTTTATATAGTGCACTATTTGTATAAAAGATCTTATAATGCTAATAATGCGATGTTAGCAAAATTCTTGAAATCTGCATCTCTAGAATGAACCTTAAATATTTTTATGAATATTTACACATAAAAATGGCTCAATTTACCATCGTGTGCCCATGTCCTATCTACTATTAGAACCTCATGTGTCACCGTTACTCGCCATTTTATCAAAACAATTATTCTCTAATATACAGGGTGTCCCATTTTCGTGTGTTTTACGGGGTTTCTCGCTTATGAGTAGAGATACAAGGATGCGGTTTTCGCAATAGTTGGTTACTTTTTTGTAAAACTAAAAATGCCACATACAGATTTTCCCTAGCCCTCTTAGTTTCTAAGATACAGGGCGAAATTGAAAACATTGCATTTTTTGACCCCCCTCGTATCTCAGTTATTGTTTATCTTATTGGAAAGGTAAAAAATGTCTCTTATGCAATTTTTTTTTACGTAGATTCTAGTGGTGTAGTTAGATTTTTTTCAAGTCTTTCAGTTTTTGAGATATTGACTAAAGTTGTTTTTTCTTAAATGTAACACCCTGTATATTATCTTTTTATATTTACTACCTCGTTGTGGGCTTTCTAAAAACATCGTATAGTCTATACTTATTTTGATAAATAAAATTAAAAAATGCATTTTTTACTTTTTAACATGTGTTTTATGGGGTTCCTCGCTTATGAGTGGAGATAAAAAGATGCGGTTTGCGCAATAGCTTACTACTTTTTGATGAAATGAAAGATGCCACAATTAAATTTCTCGTGGCTCTCTTAGTCTCTTAGTAGCTACGGAGTGATTTTGAAAATTTGACGTTTTCAAGCACCCCCTGTGTCTCGGATATTTAAAAAGTTATTGTAAATGCAAAAACGGTTTTACATAGATTTTTTTACCGCAGAATCTAGTGGCGTACTTGTTTTTGATGTGTAAACATCTTAGGCGGCGGTATGAGGGTAAATCTCGGAAAATGTGTGGACGGAAATGGGGGGACGGAAATGTGTAACTTGGAAACCGATTGTGACATTATAGACTTTCCGCGTGTTAGCCACACGTGATAACTACTACACCACGAAACGATTTGGAAGAAAACTTATTTTTTGTGTAAGTATAGAGATAAAGAGTAATGAACAACCTAAATAACATAAACGTCTTAAATAATAAATATTTCCCTTATTAGCAGTTATTTAAAAAAAATCTAATGCCCTCAACGAGGTAGTTAATATAAAAAATAATATACAGGTTTTTCATTTAAGAAAAAACAACTTTAGTCAATATCTCAAAAACTTGAAAAATCTAACTACACCACTAGAATCTACGTAAAAAAATGCATAAGAAACGTTTTTTACCTTTCCGATAAGATAAACAATAAAAATGCAACGTTTTCAATTTCGCCTTGTATCTTAGAGACTAAGAGGGCTAGGAAAAAACTGTATGTGGCATTTTTAGTTTCACAAAAAAGTAGCCAACTATTGCGAAAACCGCATCCATGTATCTCTACTCATAAGCGAGAAACTCCGTAAAACACACGAAAATGGGACACTGTACAGAGCGGCTCGATTCGAGTCTATGTATGGGGAACTCGACAACCGTAAGAGATACAGTATCGGTCAAATTACGGCAAATTAAATTCCGAATATTTCCCGGGATATCCGGAAAAAACCGAAATATTGAAAAATCATTTAATTTTTTTCCTGAGCTTAATTTAAAGCGGATTTCAAATTGAATTGCACTCTTGCATTGCCACTTTTTCGCTCTATCCAATAGTGGTATCCGGTTTGCAATCCGTCGTTTCGTCTTAAAGGGCTCATCATCAAATTTCTTTTTTAAATACAAAATTTATTTTTTTATCATGTTCAGATGATATTGACGTTATTAATATGAATATATGTTTTTAATTCTTTTTTATTATTTTTTTTTAATTTTTATTTAATTTTTTTTTTAAATTACTTCTTTTGCTTTGGCGTATTTTTAAACATTTTGTTACTTTTGAAATTTTTATATTCTATAAAAATATTTTATTTTGTTTTCTGTGTGAAGTAAATAACAAAACCTTTATTTTTATTAAAATCAAAAAAACAGTAAAATGAAGTAAACAGGTTCATTTATTTTTTACCCCAAAGCAAAATAAATTATTTAAAAAAAAACATCAAAAAAATAAAAACACATACATATTCATAAATTAATAACGCTAATATAATCTGAAAAACGATAAAAAAAAAGTTCGTATTTAAACAAGGAAAGTTGATGATGGTTGGAGCACAAAAAGTATCAATACAAAAGTGCAATTTAATTTGAAATCCGTTTTTAAATAAGCTTAAGGAATAAATAAAACGATTTGTCAAAATTTCGGTTTTTTTTTGATATCTCCGGAAATACTTGCAACTTTAAAACTTTCTAAACGACATATTGTTAGGCACCTAAATGCACAATTTTGGCTTAATTTAACCGACAATGTATCTCTTACGGTTTTCGAGTTGCCCATACATAGACTCGAATTCGAGTACATAATGCAAACGAAGCTACGAATCGACCTTGTAATTAAGGAACTGGATAACTAAAAACTGAAGAAGCACTAACGCAGCACGAATAAAACTAGCACTAATATGCACATATACCTGAAATTTTCTGAGAAGGAAATATAAATATAAAAGAAAAATTAAAGCATTTGGGTCTAAAAAATATTTCAATTGTGTTTATACAACCTGAATAGAAAACATTCTTGAAACTTTTTGAAATAATTGTGATTTATTGTTTACAAGCTTACAAATGTGACTAATTTAAGAACATAAGTTATATACTGGGCAACACCGGAACTATTCAAAATAATATTTTAAGGATAAATAAATATTTAATAGAGAGCCTATTTCAGGTTAAAAATATAGAATATTCCATTTAACAAAGGTATCTTTCTAACCACTTGTTTTGCATGCTTTTCATCTGTGGTTGAGCAAGTTATTAATCTATTTCGTCTTTTCCAGATCCATCGTCAACGTCCCTGGGTCCCATATCAATCAACTGTAACTCCGCCCATAGTACAACGTCACCCAAAACGTCACCCACACCAGTAGGACTCCTTACCACGGCCGAAAGCTCCAAATCCCCCCAAGATGATGACATATCAGTAACTGCTTCCCCCACACCTAGCCCTCAACCTCCTCCAGCTTTCCCCGGAGTGCCACCACCGCCCACACATCAAAATAACCAACAACAGTTGTTTAATAACGCGCTTGCTGCTAGTTTATTTTTGAATACTCCTCTTTTGCCACCTCCAAGTCAATGGCTTTACTCTCAGTTCTATCCGAGTGACTGGAACTGGATGAATTTCAGGCATTCTTCTATAGTTTCTTCGATTCTATCTCCTCCAGAAGATTCCATATCTCTAAACCCTGATAGTTCTAGCGAAAAAGTGGATGTAACAGAAATAGAAGAAGAACCTGCTAAAGATAAAGCAATTCTATGTTTAAGTGACGTAGAAAAGGAAGCTAGTAAAAAAAGTTCTGGCGAAGGAGTTAATTTAAGTATAAAAGGAAGAAAAGCTGCCGTTACGTTGATTAGACATAAAGAATATATAAGTGGGACTAACAAAGATGGCGCCAAAGGAGGGAGGAGTAGTGTGGTTAGAAATTCAGATGTATGGAGGCCGTATTAGATATAATATGAATATTAGAGTAAAGATTATGATTATAAGTTGGCACATTTTGTGAATTTATTATATATGAGGATCACATAATATGCATAAATATATCTGCATTAAATATTTCCGAAAGTATCCAAGCAACAGTGGCAAACATTTAAAATTAAAATCGAGCTGTTAATCATCAAATAATGTCATTATTTGTCGATTTAATTTATATTTAGTTTGGAATACCATAATATTGACAGTCGTCAAAAAATAAAATGCTTTTTACATTCAAAGGCATGAAAATATTAGTTTAATTTTTTCTTATAATTATGAAAAATATGTTCATTGGAACTAGTTTATATTATAAAAAGGAATGACATTTTGATTCAGGGCAA
Organism: Pissodes strobi; assembly: GCA_016904865.1. Taxonomy (NCBI): domain Eukaryota; kingdom Metazoa; phylum Arthropoda; class Insecta; order Coleoptera; family Curculionidae; genus Pissodes; species Pissodes strobi. The sequence goes on from MU185150.1 coordinate 35,705, forward strand.
TGCATTTATTGCCGACTGTACAGAACTGTTCTTTATACTTTAACGAACTCTGTAAAGTTTACTATGAAAGCTGGGAAAGAAGTTTCAGTTCAGATTTTGGGAAAACCGACAAAAATATGTTTAAATATGCCTACAGATTCAGGAAACAATGCGTCTCATACAAAGGTGGATTGTGCCAATGAAACACCGTTTATATTACTATGTTACCAAAATTTACATAAAATTCTGGAATTTTATTTCGCCAGACATTGGATTGCATTCGAGATACTGCCGCTTGAAAATTGACATTGTCGACACTTTTAAAACCTTCATATTTTTAAAAATATATTTCAAACCCAAAGTGCAATGTATACCTAAACATTTTTGGAATTTTACGTAGATTTTTGAGTAATATATATGAACCAAAAAATGGCATGTTGTTATTATACGATTGTTTTATTCATCCCGTATAATGTCATGGCGGTTTTCTTCTTTGTATTAAAAGTTTTTTAGCTCATAGTGGCATCGATGTGTTTTAAATCTATTTGCTTAATGTATTCCTATTTTCAACGTCCTGTTAACGGCTCATTTGCTAGAAATCTGATTGGCTTGTCAATAAAGAAACTTATAATATCATGGGAGTTGTGCATTATGAACACATTGTATATATTAATTGTATTTAAAAAAGGGTACTTATTTAAGTAAGTGTTATGTAAATAAATATCATTGTTTCTTTTAATAAGTATGTTTTATTAAATCCTACTTTTGTAAATAAAATTGTTGTAAAAAATAAAATTGTTCTATTTATTGTGTACTAAATTGCTGTCAATAATAATTATGGTCTTATTAAGTTTATTTTGGGTGAACAGAAAAATAGGTAACCTATTACAAAACCTAATACTAAAAATAGAAAGCCTTAAAATTAATGTAATTTTTAACAGCATAACTCAGCTGAATCTATTTTTTTACATTTTGGAGCATAATATTTTTGTGGACGATTTTCATTACGTCTTTAAACTATATAAAAGAAGAACATATAAAGGAAACTAAAATAATAATCAAAATATAATTGAACCAACTTCGAAAATAGCTGAACCCATTCAATCATGAATCTAATTGAGTAAAATAAGAAAATTATTTTTCCATAAAATTAGTGTAATAATTTTATGATGCAAAATGGCATTAGTTCAATAAGAATTTAAATAACCTATAATTATTTATATAACTGAGTTAAATAAACAATCAGCTTAATCATTCGCACAAGAATCTAACTGAAGAAAATAAGGAAAACAATTTTCCATAAAATTATTTTAATAATTTGGTCGTAAAACGGCATAAGTGGTGTTGAAGTTCTTGCTTATGTACTTATCACTAATCATGAAATATAAAGCATAAACATTAATTGACTAAAAACTTTAATAAGAGATGAGATATAATTCAACCAGGAAAGTCAGCTTAAATTATTTAAACAAGAGGACAACTGAACAAGATAAGAGAAATATTATCAAATTAAATTAGTTTAGTGATTATTATGTTATGCAAGAGGGAGAGTATAGGTTCTGTAAACGTTTATAACTATTGTGCCCTTTAACAAATAAGCACAGAGTGTTAAAAATAAAAGTCTTAAATATTAAATAAAAGGAAATTTAAAATTAATTAGTATTTACTGAAGTAAAAAATTCTTTAAGCCTGCTTAGCACAGCTTTTCCTGGGTATAAGACTGGTAATAAGACAAGGCCGTCACGCTTGACGTTATGACGCGTCACGCTCGGCGGAAAATGATAAGTATTTTGGTCATGTAGAGAAAGGGGGCCATTTTGGGTAATCGAAAAACTGAGACACAATTCGATAGGGAATTTTTAGAAGAAAAAACCCTAAATACTTCTCTGTTTCGAAAATGTCGAAAAACCCAACCTTTCAGGGAAAATGTAGAAACATCAATTATTAATAACAAATTTCCATATTTCTGATAGAGAGTAGACACCTTAACTGGAATAAATTATAGATAAAAGAAAACTGTTTGCTTGCAAATAAATTCGGTCGATACGTATGTCCAGTTTAAAACATCTTTTAAGAATTTTTCCATAATAATTGTACAGGGTGGGCAATTTAATATGAGCCTATACACTTTTTGAAAAATTACAAACTTTTGAAAAAAAAATATTTTACAAAATAATTTAATATTAGCTTGATTAATTATATTTAAAGTTCTCTTAAAAGAAGTACACTGTGGAAGCAAAAGTTAATATCTTCGAATGTTATTTAGCAAATAAGAAAAGCCGGCCTCTTACACTTAGAGAATATAGAAAAAAAAATCCTTTATGGCAAATTCCAGAATAGAAAGTGTTTAGCAGAATTTACGCAAAATTCAGGAGAAATGGCAATCTATCCTCAGAATCTAAGAACAGACCCAGATAAATACTAACATAAGAGAAGCAGCTGGAAATTCTGTTGGATTTTGAATTTTTCTTGGTAACCTGCATCCGGCAATCAGCCTAGGATTTGGATGCGAAACGAGATAGTATCAGAAACTTTTCAAAAATAAATATACGGGCAAGGTTAGAACTTTGTAGTAATTTGATGGCTAGGCATTTTGCTGACAATGCGTTTAGTAGTAGTATTATATGGACTGATGAGTTAATTTGTTTTTCATATCGGTATCCATATTAAATTTTAAAAAAATACGCGCTATCGGACTGATAAAAATAAGAAGAAGATTTTGGAAGTTGTTACATGCCAATTTAGTATGAAAACATCTAACAGATAGAGGTCAAATAAAGTCAGTTATTTCACCTTTAATCCTACATCTATTATGCTAGTTCGTCAAATTAAATATAATACTACTTATTCGGTTAGATACCTGCATGGTTGTCGCCTTGCTTCTTATCTGGCTGTTTCAGGAAAAATTGAGAATTCTGTAGTCGCATGCGTAACTTGATTTTCTCGGGCTGTTTGATAGTATCGATAGGGCTTTATGAACATTTTCACTGACTTAGCACATAATCAATTAATAAATAGTACTGTGTTCTGGCCATCGGTATCGAGGATACCTTCAAAGTTACAAGCATTTATAGCAGTGCATTTTAAAACATTCAATAGTTCTCTTATCTTCCCGAATAATCACCTTCTCGATGATAATATACATTAAAACAGTCTCATGGAAGTCAGAAATATTTGTTTCGGAGTTTGTCAGTTATTTTCCTGGATTTGTTTAAATATTTAATGGGAAAAGTTAAACATTTAGTCAGTGGTTATTTCTAATATGACAACCTTCAGATGAGATGAGACAGCTAACTGACAATTGTTGGATGCCTAACTGTGAGAAATACGCATGGAATATTGCCAAGCGCACATATTTCTCTAGTGATCCTCGTGCGATTTTGATGTATTTGCGGACCAAGCCAACAAGAAACAACGTAATTTATTGATGTGCTATCATCAGTTTGATGTTAAACGACTGTCTGAGCTTTCGCTTGATGTAAGCAGGCAAGATGATTTGGTGGTTGCGTTGTGTCCCCTAAATTTGGCAACACCATTCGGTTGTTCCGCCGCTGGTTTCAACAGAGAAGCAGGCTTTTTTTTCAAGGTACGTTTAGGAGTGACTTATTGTGCCGCGTATTCATGCGTTTAGCTTTTCAGATGTCAGGAGTTCAATATGGTTGCGGGTCGGAATGAGGCAGTTTATTGTCGGTTTTATTTATCCACAGAGTTACGGGATGATCTCAAATGCCACTGAGAGTTTATGGGTTCCGAGGCAACTAGCAGCCTACGTTCAGAAGGCCGGAGGTGATATCGGCGGAGACCAGATATGATAAGTGTAGTTTAAGTTGAGTTAGGTGTGTTACTATCTTCATAGAATGCTTGTGATCTTTCACATAATGTTATTTGCATGCTTTTAGTATTTTCAGCATTGCCTTAGATTGCGTGTTTTACTTCTTTTTTGCGTTGTAACATTTTTGCATGTGTTTAGGTGTAAGCATAGCTTACCAATGTTAATTTAAATCAGTATACCTCTGGTAGAGGTACTATTTACTAGTGCGGTTCGATTAATGCTCATAGTAGTTTTTTAATATTATATTTCCTTGTTCTTCCCATTTAATATATGTTGTTGCAAATGATAAACATTGTCGTTCTGACTGACTAACTATCTGGTTATAATAATTTTACGTAATAGTATTTCATAACTGATTCCTTAAGATTTCATTATATACAACTGCGGTGAACACGTATCCCATGGCAGACACGCACAAGGTTTAGTAGTAATAGGTATTACACTGATAATTCTTAGTTACTAGTATGATATGACGATAGATACCTTACGTATATTGCGTTTATCATTAATTTGTTGAAATTGATTTTGGATCTTTAGTAATCATTTGTTATGTTATAATGTTACTTCCGATATGATCTAGCTCTATATTTGTGAGCATATATCAGATTATTATTTGTTTTCAATTAAGCTCTTTTTTATATTTATATCATTTTGTTAATTGAAAGGAAAATGACAACACTTGAACATCAAGCCTAACGAGCACCCAATAAACTTAAACCTACACGAACGTACCGTTTTTTATTTGCTCTGAGATACCTGAACCAGACAAGTGTAGTTGATAGTCGTTTGATTTTGAGTCGCCCTTAAGTGTTTTAAAGACCGAGGACTTTCTAGTTTGCGTTTGCGGATTTAGTTATTTCCAACTAAGGGTGCCCTGGTCAAAAAATAATAATTGACCCCCACCACGCCCACGAGCAGTCGGAGCACATATTGCGCTGGCCGCATCCTTAAGGGTAGGTAACATCTTATTTGTTTTATATTGCTAACTCATTTAAAAAGGGAATTACGTGCAATAAAGTAAAACCGCAGGGAAGACGTTTCGGGAAGGTGTGGTGTGGAATTTATCAATCACAGATTTAGAGCCAATCTTCTACAACGATAACCTGCCTTCAAGAAGATATCTAGATATACCACGTTGAGAACGTGACCTATGAATATGGTCTCAAGATGGCGCGGCGCGCCCTACTATGGAGGTGACAACCTTACTCAGTTCCTAAAAGAATATTTTAACCGTTAGATAAGTGGAGCGATTTCATGGTCAGCTCGAAGTCCAGATTTTACCTCATTAGATTTTTTCTTGTGGGATTACATTGAAGGAAATAGTTTATAAGTAAAGGCATACATACATACTGTTAATGAACTGCAAAGGAGTATCCGAAAAGCTGTAGCGTGCTTAAATAGAACCATTTATGTGTCCAGTGCCATACGATATTTAGAAACTGTTATACGACATCAATCATTCAAAATGGAGGTTACACTGAGAATTTACTTTTTAGTTTAGATGTCGCTGTATTTTTGAAGTGAAAATTTCTTTAGGCGCGTTTTGCAAATGTTTTTTTGTGGGGGTTGAATGAGACCGAGCCGTCACGCATGACGCGTCACTAGTCATGCTCGGGTATGTAACGTAACGCTCCTTATACTGGCATGTTCCCGAATAGGTAGAGGGCCGCAATTTTCAGGGGATGTAGCCGGGGTAAAAAAGAAGATCCTGGACGAAAACGGGACCCCGTGCCCCCCCACGTTTGGCCAGGGGAGGGGAGAAAGGAAAAACTTAAATAATTAATTCCGGGAGAACGGGAAGAGGTACGGGGTCTAAATTTTTATGGTAGGTGCGCTCCATGGGGGGCTACCTTAGACCATTTGATTTATAATCGACACTTGTAATGATACAAAATAACACATATATAAGTATTCTCAAAACAAACTCGAATATATCCAAAAGGGTCCAAAGTGGGATCGTATTATCCTATATAGATTCATAATATAGGTACAGTATACAGAGTGTATTGTTTGATAATACAATAGGTACGCATTTTGCGAAAGATAATAATTCATAGGAGCAAAGAACCATTATCTAAAAAACGTAAATTGAATTGAATTGCTTATATTATTAAATAAAAATGAATACGTTGTTTCAACTTCTGTTAATTTTAATAACACATTGCCTTTGCTAAAAGCTGAAGTTGAAAAGGGACACTTAAAAATTAACTAAACCTATGAACAAAAATCATAAAATTCTTCCTCAACAAATTGTAAATATATGACACCTCAAAGACGCATCAATTATTTACCTAATTATACCTCAATATCACACTAACCTAAAAGACCAGTAACCTGTAATTAAATGATATGGCATTATCATTATCATCTTATTAAAGTCAACTTGACAAGATCATAAACTTGACAAAGTGTACGAGCTTTTTACTGTTTTAATTGCATTTACTAACCATTTTAATTTTTAGATTTTTTGTCCTTGACAACCGGGGCACATTTGTTCCTCGAAACGTCGACCATTTTCCGGTTTCTTTTAGGTTTTTCAGCTTCGTTAGGGTCACTAAACTAGCACTTGTGCTGTCTACGCCCTGGGGCTAGAGCCGAAGAGGCTATATTTTCCAAAAAGCGTACATATGAAGTGGAGTAAAAGTGGAGTAAAAATTTGTAAGATAATCATATCCAATAAGAAAAATTATCTGAAAATGTTACTCTCATAAATGAAGATGCTCTCAGCGCAATTAGTAAGACCATAAGCTCAACCACCTCTATTTATGAAAATAATTAAATAAGAATTCTTAAAATACCTGTTTTTCTAATTGTTATACGTGTACTACTAGATTCACTATGAAATTACATGTAAAAATGCCAAATAATCTTGTTCCTTGCTTCATGTCATGTGACTATAAAAATCTTGTCTATGACAGTGTTGTTAGTTTCATCGAAAAAATAAGCTACCTGCAAAGAATAGTGATATAAGAAGTATAATAAAGGCAACAGTCAGAAAATTAAATAAGATACAAAAGAGAAAGAATAGCGATAAATCCTGACGAACGCCAAAGGATATAGCGTCTCTGCAGAATATTTTAAGCTGCACGCACCATTTAAGAATTTAAAAATCCGTCTGCATTTAAATTTTACTGCGTGATTGTATTCTCTTAGGGGAGGCGACTGTCGACAGTCGTTTGTTTTTATTATGGGAGAAGACAAGCAAGAAAAAATATAGCCGCGTAAATATTAAAACGCTACTGCAGCATATAAAATAATGATTTCTAAATTGTTCCTATTCTGGTTACAATTTAAATTAGATGTGCTTCTAAGTTCTATGGTAACTCCTCATGATAAAAATCTCAGAATACCTTGAGATTAATTTTGAGATGATTGTGAATAGGTCGTAGTCGCTGCGGTTCATATTTGGATCATAGGAATGCTGAGGCGAGAGAGACAAATAATTATTATCCTCAACAAGCAATAAATCAATCAAATTTATTTTCCATGGCTGTTAAATAATATGTTTCTTACAGCCACATTTGCGATTTAGGAGTTATTGTATTAACTCACATGGTACATTATTTGTGGGCTGCTACTAATCACAGGAATATCCGTTCCTAAGCAATGTTCCTTAGGGACTAATCATGCACGCCACAAAATTCACATAACATACGATAGAAGCGGTATTTTTTTTTTGGAATATTGTATTGTATTTTACAAACTACAATTGTATTACATCGATGCCTTTTGAAATATTTATGTAACTACACCGTCCTTATCGATCTCTTATTTCAAGGTTTGGAAGCACTGCTAAAATGTCAGAGTCACCAACCATAAATTGATCATCTTCCACTGCTTTACATTAACTTTTCGTCGCAGTAATGAATATCACACCCATGCATAACTACCACTCTTTCGTCGGTTATCTCCTGAATTATTGAGATATGAATATACATTGTCTTTTTTCGACTCTCTCCTAGGACTTCAACCAACAAAAATGTTTCTTTTCTACTAAGAAATATTCAGTCTCTTCTTGCATTTCTACGGCAACTTTTTCATTGGAATTGTCCCTTAAGCGATTCTGATTCATCGCCTAGATTTGAGTCATCATTAGGAGCCGTTACGCTTTACCCGGCTCTACCTCAAACTTCCGTGTTTTAGTGTTTCATCTTGTAGGTACAACTCTGAATATTTGTTGTTTTAGGCAATAATCCACTAAAACACTGTGAACGGCATTTTCATCTACATTGGGAAACTCTTTCCGCATCAAACGGCACGACTTCAGTTGCTCTGAAAGATGAAATTAAATCTTGCCTAATGGCATTGGTGCTACGTTTTCCCTTTCTATCGATTTACATCAAAGAAGTAGAAAGTAAAAGTGGAAAATCTTTCTTATCAATGCAAGCTACATGTGACTGTTTCCATTTTGATTAAGTTGACCTCCAGGAAAATTTAAATGCTCTAAAAAAGCCCACATCTAAAGATTGTGTCAGATGTGTGGAGTTTTTGGGCAAACATATAAAAGCTATGTTATTTTTACCGCATAAACGAAGAACATCGTAAGTAAAATGTGATGACAAATTGTCTCTTAACGAATTCTTTAGCGTGCGGTAGGGAGCATGATGTGAACCAGTCCGCAAACGTCTGAGCATCAATTTACCCATGGTTTGTACGGTTATACCTCGATGCTGATCCACAATATCGTCCGCTGCAACAAGGATACTCCTTGTGGCTATTTTAAGTCCATTGAACCGATATTTTTTCGGATTTGGATATAATATATGGAGGCAGCAACACGCCCGATGCAGAACCACACATAATAATTGATTTTTGTAAAATCTCAGACCCTTTCGGGATATTTTGTTCCATGTCAAAATAACATTTTCTTATTTCCTGGCTCATCTTAAACGTTTGCTTCGTCATCATTAAATATATTGGATGCAGGAATATCTTGCAATGTCTCGCGTAAATTGTTAAAATATGCCGGTCTTGAATTAATATTTTTATAACCACTTTATTCACAATTGCATCGTTATATCGCTGGTGCAAAGATTGTTTTGAAACACGGCGACGTTGCGACCCCGGCTTTCCAAATAATTTTTAGCAAACTGTCTCAACTCAGTTGTGTCTAAAGGAAATCCCCATTCTCCACAAACACGTGCTGCAGAAAGAAATATCTTTTCTTCGCTATTTGTAAAACAGGTTTGACCTCCATTTCTTTCTAATATGGCGAACATGGTATTTATTATTTAGCGTTCCAGGTATGTTGTATCCTCGAGCAGCCCTATGTAGACTCCAACCATCTTCAGCAACCTTTGTCAAGACCCGTTCAACGGCCTCTTTACTGTGGTCTTTGTATTTTCTAGCACCCAGCTTACCTTTATACACTCGTTCCCTCGTACCATTTTGTTACGATCTGAAAGAAGCAAAACATCAAGGAGCGAAATGGATTAGTTTCTCATCTGATCGCGAAATTGTCACATGCATGTATTCAATTTTACCCGGCCGTTAAAATTTTGAAGTTTCCGCGAACTTATTATACTTGCTGCCGATTGTTCCATGGCGGCTAGGAAGTTTATGTCTTCTTCAGGTGTATAGAGGCAAAATAAAGAAAATTATCATTATATTTTACTTACCAGTAAAAGTTTGTAACAGTCCTGAATCTTTAATTTTAGTTAATTAATTTTATTCGCGTTTTTAGCAAAAATCTACAGAAAAAATGGCACACGCGATCACATACGTCTCATCATCAAAGCTTCACTGAATAAGACTAAAGCGGGGTTCTGACTTGTCAGTTTCACTGAAGCAGTTTGACTGATTCAGTGCTACTGAACAAATAATGAACATGAGAACACGTTTTCACTAAAAATGATCAGTAAATTCGTACTTTCAGTTAAAGTGAAAACTAGTTCTACTTTTATTCATTTTGGCTGATCATTATCTAATAATGAATGCAAACTGAAGTGTGAGAACATAATATGTTCAGTGATTTGTTTAGTTTTGAGGTTACACATATTATTTGAGCGTAAATATCGTTGATCAGAATTGTTATGGCGTGATGAACAAACCGACGCATTTTTTGACAATTCTGATTGATGAAAATAAATCGTATTTCATTTGCTAATTGTAAACATACTTCGCAAGCAACTGATTTCAATTTTGTTTTTGGCATTTTATGTCTACGAGAACGAGGTCACTGATAGAATTGTCCAGACCAGCTGACGTATTCAGCAAAACATGAAACGTGTGAACAAAGCGGGGTTTAATCTTATTTTCATTAATAATGAATCAGCTAAAATGATTCATTCAAACTGACTAGTCAGAACCCCCCTTAAAGGGGGGATATGACTTGTTAGTTTGAATGAATCATTTTAACTGATTCATTATTAATGAAAATAAGAATAAACTCCGCTTTGTTCACACGTTTCATGTTTTGCTGAATACATTAGATGGTCCGGACAATTCTATCAGTAATCTCGTTCTCGTAGACATAAAATGCCAAAAGCAAAATTGAAACCAGTTGTTTGCGAGGTATGTTTATAATTAACAAATTAGCAATGAAGTACATTTTTAAATTTGCTGCATTTAGCAAAAAAATGCTGTATTTTGCGGTAAGAATTATTGAAAAGAGGTCAGTACTCTTCGGTTAATTAATTCTAAATTTATTGGTTCGATTTGCTGTCAATAAGCTTTAGAGTGCCGCATTTATTAATGTAAATTAATTCTATTCTAAATATAGGTTAACGATATATTTATATTAGCTTTTATAACACTTTGTGTCTATATTTATTTTAGTTGATAAGCGAACTACAGACGCTTAGGTTTGATTCAATCACTAAAATAGGATATTATGTTACTAGTATAACTTTGCTAAATATATATTACATTACCGTAGAACGGCCAGAAAACCTTTTTATATTTTTAAGAATTGTGTTAATAAAACCTGCTTTTAGGCTTCATTAGATCCGTGAAATTCATATTTAATTTTCGGTTTAAATATTGCATAACTTTTAAGTACTTCTGATAAAACCTTTTGGGACCTCTGGCTTGGGCTGGTTTCAGATATTTATATTCATCTTTCCATGCGGTTGGCTGCAATTCTAGCAATATTAGGCTGTTACTATTGGCAGCATTGGGTAGTAGGAATGGGCTATTTCCCATAATTGCTGCTGTCGATTTAGATTTTAAAAATTTTATCACTTCGTTTGGGAACATTTTCTAGTATTTCTTGAACAATTTAACTTCAGCGCATTAATTGTGGCTCCCGCCGTCGTTTGGCCACTATAATAAACGAGAACTAAGTCGTTTATTATCTTAGAATTATTCCTCGTATCGAATTGTTAGTTTCATTAGGCATTTTCTCCGCCTTACAATCCCCCCCCCCTCTAATCTCGTAGATGTGGAAAAGACAAATTGACTTAAAACTGAGGATTTGGTTCTTCTAGAAATACCCTTCGAGGCGAAAAGAAGGTTTTTGCATTAGTGCAGTCATACTGACTCAACATTTAGTATTGTAATTTAATACTACCCTTCTTTGGGGATATTGTGTTGGTTTCTGTTTGTGTTTTGACACGACCAATTTATCGGGATTTAACTACTGCACTAGGTAAGCATTTTCTCTGGAATTATTTTTTTTTCTATTGCTTGTGAAGTACTTGGACGCCATGATGCTAATGGCCCTTTTCCCTTATTTATAGAGGCTTTCCGAATTCGTCGTACGAGATCGAGACCGTCAAATCTCCAGCAACCCTCACACACGAGCGAGGTAATTATTGCTACAGTTTTTTGTCTAAATTAACGATTTAATTGCCTTATCTATGTTAACCTTTTTTTTTTGGTACATTGTTTACCATTTGCTTTACATCCCATGTGTTATCTTATCTATTCCATTTATCATATCTGAATTTTTATTTTAATATGACTTTAGTTTTGATCATATTGGGAAGTTTATATTTTCTTTTAGGGGTTACTCATACCTGTCTTTTTTTATATTCAAGTTGTCTGTACCTTAGAATTTCTTTTATTTGCTGATGATCATTGAAAATCCATTGATAATTTTTCGGGAAATTTGTTTTATAAGGAAAACATATTTATGCAAGGGGGCCTATAGTTTTTTCCATTAAAGTAAGAGGGCTTTGTCTAATGAGTATTGGGTTATTACAGGGTTCTATTACGTGGCTACAAGTCCTATCTCCCGACCAGTTCTATCACCAGGCTACAAATCCTATCTCCGGGTTACATGACAGCCGATTCTATCGCAGGACTAGAAGCCTTTACACCGGGCTATCAAGTCCTCGGCTAGTTTCACCCGGGGGGCCATCGAGGGCCATAGCAGCACCTACAGGTGCCCGGCGCCTCCACCAGAGTTCGACGGCCGGATCTGGGTATCGTACAGAAGCTTAAGTTTATTAATTCATTTATTTTTCTGACCGATTGATATAATCGCTCCTATTCTTAATATAGATCAAGCGTTGACCGCCAAGCTCTAAGATAGCTCTCATTAATTTTATTCTTCATTTATTCATTTGTTTATCTAGTCGATTGACACAATTATTGTGGTCATTTATCAATATATATTATTATCGCTACATTTATAATTGGTGCAGCTACCAGCGCACGCCTACGTATATATAATAAGCTTAAGAAAACCAAAATGATCACTTCGGATTGTAGTGGTTAGCGCATTTAGTTGTAGGTACAGTACCGAGTGTTAACAACAGAATTGGTCTCCAATCAATCACCATATTGTACCACTATTATTAGTTAATTTAATAGTCATTTAACATTCCTTTGTCTCTAAACTGCAAATTTTACTGTAGGATTGTTGCTGTGTTTCAAAAAAAAAAGAACTTAGTAGCAAATAGATTGTTCTTTAAATTTTAGATTGTGTTTTCTTTACTGAGTTAGGGATTAAGTATCTTTGTTTGATAAGCGCGCCTAGCAACCCCGTACAACACCAGAGGAGCATTTTCAGTTTAGATGGGAAAAACTGGTGGCGCTCTACGACCCCACTACCGGGGCCGGGCATTGTAACACCACTCTCCGGTGCTTGTTTTTTTTATTAATTAAAAATCTATACTTTTAACTTCAATAAGAAAAACGTGTTGCAGCATCTTTATTATTTAATTGGTTTCTAACAAGTTTTGTTCATGATTCGTACAATGGTTTTATTTTATATTGTAAGGATATCCCTCACTCACTTACAGTTAAAACGTTTTACTTTGGTACAGCAACATTACAAAACGGGAAAAGTTTCATTAACAAATTGCGATTTTAAATTATAAATTTATTGAAACTAGCATATCCGAAGAACCTTAGAACCGTTTCGAGATAATGAAAAACCTGATACATTTGAAAGTGAAGGAAATATAGGAGCTTGTGCGAATATTGTAACAAGGCTTTTATAAAATGTGCTTGTATTTTCTATTCTATTACAGATAATACGGAGAATATAAAACGCTCAGGAAAAAAATTCTCTTAACCTAATAATTTTTTCTACCTATCTCATAACGAGAATCGCATTTTCTAGACCAGTGGAAACGAAGTACGCCATAGAAACAAAGTCGGAGGCGAAAGGCGCCAAACGGACACCCATGTGCGAATCTAATTTGCTTAGTGTGCTTGCGTTCATTTGTTCAAATTACGCAGAGGCGACCATTTCGGTCCCAGCGGGCCAGGCCGAGAGTCGACCTTCATTTATTACAAAAAGAAGGTGCAGCACTGCTCATGGCCGACTGCGCCAAGTATCGTCATGTTAGGAGACCCCAAATTCAGAATTAATGATTGCTTTTATTGAAACTTCAATTTCTTGATTAGGACCCGTCCGGACCCTTATTGTTTTTAGTCGAGGTCTTGGATGTGAATTATTTTCGCAATTTGTCGGGAATTACGGGGTGGATCTGCGGGCCTCGAATGTAATCATTGGGAATTTTGCGGAAACCTTAAGTTACGACACTTGATCTTAAAACACATCACACACAGTAAGTCATAAGATGGATAAAAGCAATTATTAAAAAAAATCATCTATTTCAGTTACAAATTCAAAAACAACATAATACATACATGTTTGAGCTCCACAATTATTTAATGAAGCCTAATTTTCTATCCTTTTGAGTAATCACATCTTCACTACTAGTTTATTCAAAAGGAAAAATCCTATATCTAAAGCTTATTAACCTTGCCAATAACTAATTCAATAAGGTGCATTTACTTTTTTGCCACAGTGTATGCATATGCAGATATAAGCATTATTCTCTGGCTCTATTAGTTTAAACTAATCTGCCAAGTTTTTGGCAAGCACAACAAAAAACTCGATGTTGACCCTGTAATCGAACTCTTCGGGGTAAAACAAATAGCTGGCACTCTATCTGACATAAGCAGACGCCCACTCCTTATTAGTCGAGCGGATTCCTTCCGATTTTAGTAGTATAGTAAGTTCAAAAGTCAAGCCAGTGTGTATTATTCTTTTACCGCCCATTTATTCTGCTCTACAGCAATTGGAATGATCTTTAGAGCTGTAGAGGGTTTCGCGATTGCTGCAAATGAAGAGATTTCCGTGTGCGGGTTTTTGAAGCGCGTTTAATAAATAATAATAATAATAAATAATAAACATTATTTATTTCCAAAGACATGTACATGTATGGAATGCGTCATATGTGTACTATAATAAACTGCCGTTCATAACTTTCGAGCATTAAAAATTCGTGGTCCGATTTTAATAATCAATATCTTAACTAATAATTGATGGAATTATATGCGGTTTTCGAAATAATAAAGCCAAATGCTTTACAAATCAGCTGACTCGTACTAAATACCTAAAAAGATCCATATTCAAATTATCCTTCGCATCTCCGCCATCCCTCATTACACTTTGTAGTATACAACTTTTTCCCAATCGGTACAATTTTTAAAGAAGTTATCTAAAAACATGGTGATTCAGCCGACCCTGGCTAGCCGCTCGAGCTCATCGCCTTGATGCATCATTACAATTTTGTACCGGTCGGTGACAAGCAAGAATCCGTAAATCGGTTCTTTCTTTTGGTTTTAAGAAGAAAAATGCCTAGAAATCGTATTTCTAGTATGGTGAAGTGTTAGTGATACGTACCATATAAAGGAATATACAAATAGAAACAAATGGTTATAATGCCTTCGTATCATTCGTTTTTCGATATTTGATCCCCGTATGGGGCACATGTGGGACTATAAACTGCAATTCGATTCGATGCAAATATTGCAAAACAAAAAACAAAGTTATATTTAATTATGATCCACTGACTCATACTGCAGATCTATATGAAAATTTAAGAGTATGGCAATTACATAAGGTATTAAAATTTGAACAGAATAAACTTATTTACAGGATAATAAATAAAACTCAAAATTAAAATATTATCATAATATTTTCAAAGGATATTCATAGCCACAATACTAGAGAGTTTATAGGAAATCATACTGTTATTATTACTAAACTGCAATTATCCTCAATACCAGTGTTCAAAAACACTGTCTAGAGGAATAAGGACTATGTATATTGTAATTATTGCCATTACTGTATTAACAAATACTTTAAAAAAAATAAAAATAAAAAAAAATCAAAAATTAAAATTTTGAGTAAGTCGAAGAGTGTCCTTTTCTCACGAAATTAACCTCTAAAAACTAGCCACAAAGGCAAGCTGACGCATAATTTACGAGCGACTAAATCCCAAGTTGGGTATTATTATAGCTTGCATGGTCCTCCGTTGGCTCTGCTCGCAACGGAGGCTCAATCAACAAGAACTAAAAGTGCTAACCAAAGCTAACCCAAAATTAAGGGAAAAAGGCGGAATGTTATCGTTCGGTTTTGTCGAAGCAATGTAATACCGGACCGCATTATTTTTAAACAATTCGTGTTGACATGAGCCGTCCGGTGAGGGAAAAAATTGGAGTAAACATTGCTTGCAGGAGATGTTAATAAATAATAATAATACCTATTTACAAATTCGCATTTGCAGATGCGAATAACTTTAACTAAAATTGGCCTTCACATTTGCAGATGTGAAGGGCCCCCAACAGCCTCCACCCCAGTAGGTATATTATGTAAAAGTAGTTAGAGGCACACTATATCCCTACATTTGCCGATGTAAAGGATATATGTACTGACAAAAATAAAACGGTATAGTGCTATGTATTTGCAGATACAAAAACAAATAACCACCATCCTATTGCAACCCTCTTACATAAAATCATTGCATTGGAGGTAGCGAATTATTACACTCTTGGGTTCTATTCAAAACAGAAATTACAGTATTTGCAGATACTGTAAATATGCTAAAAAATCGTTGCATTTGCAGATGCAGTCGAAAGCATAACCAGGGTTAAGCAGCAAGCAAAAAGGTGAATAGTTCGTTGTATTAGCAGATACAATCGATCGTACCCACTTTCTGCAATTGCAGTTGCATATAGTGAACATATTCATGAACCTATTTTTCTGTTCAAAAACAGAAATTGCAGCATTTGCAGATGCTGTAAATAGGCTAACAGATCGTTGCATTTGCAGATGCAATCGATATCATAAGTAGCAAAACCAAGGAAACTCTTTTGCATTTGCAAATGCATTAGAAAATCCTCTCACGCTAGCTGAGGAAATAACTTAGCCAAATCAAGACTATCAAGACTTACCAACATCAGAAGCACCAGATGGTCCTGAACAAAGTAACGACCACCTAGCTGTGTAGGTGTAGG
>MU185150.1:52317-64540 GCA_016904865.1 Pissodes strobi
TAGATGGGACAATTACTTATTAAAAGGACTAAAGATAAAAAAAAAAAAAATAAAAAATAAATAAAACAGTATGATAGAGAAGTATCCACCAGCTGCAAACTGCAATGTCCTCAGACCATCAAAATTAAATCTCGAAGAGAGTACTAAATCCTGCCAAGAAAACTACTGTATCAATTACAGAAACAACTATAGTCCGTGGGATTAGTGCCTTAGCCCTCCCTTTCAATAATTTAATGAGCCAACCGTCTGAACTAGAATTATACGTTCAAAATTAGCAGAGAAAAAAGGTAAACAGTTCAATAATAGAGTGGGTACAGGATTATAAAATCCCTTTCAATAGGACACCACTCCGGTTAGCAAAGTAGAAGACTACATAGGACGGCAAAAAATTTAATTTCAAAATACGCATTCTTGGGGAAAACTGATCTCTTAAAGATGTTTCCTTATCCCTATGCACAGTAGTCAAAAAAGTTGTTAAGATTCGTTTTTTGCAACGTACTATACCAATTTAATTGTGTTTCATTTGGTTTATGTACAGCTCCATATCTTTTCACAAAACTGAAACCAGTGGTAAGATATGTAAAATTAAAGGGTATAAAAACTGTACTCTACTTAGACAATTGGCTAGTTATTGGTAATTCAAAAGAGAATTGCTTAAAAGTATAAATAAAATTACATAAACATTACAAGATTGAGGTTTTATATAAAAAAAAAGCGTAGTTATTCCCCCGCAACCATGCTCACTTTTGGGGTTTATGCAAGAGAAAAGGGACCTACTGGCAGAACAGTCTATTATCTTTACCCTGAAAAATACTTACTCACATCTCCTTGCGGAGAGAAACAACCATTGTGGAAGAAAATTTCTCTGGCTGTAGGGAAATTACGAAGTTTCCTGAGAAATTAAACTGATTATTTTTTATTGCAAACTATAGAACCGTAAAAAGAAAAAATAAATTAAAAAAAAAAATTAAAAAAAAAAAATCGATACGTATTTTTTATTTCCGCTAAAGATGAATATTACAAGAGCTATACCAGTTTTTAGTTTTGTATATATAGATATACCATGCATGGTGTGACGTAACAATTCATGTGTATTATGACGTCATAAGCACATCTCAAGGCGTTGTATCTGCCTCATTTTTCAGCTTAGGGTAAAAAGAAAAAACATATGTTTACTTATTTTTCATGGGCTATCGAAATCAGCAGTAATAAAAAAAAAACAAAACAAAAATTGATGAAACTTCCTCATTGTCAGGAGAGCTATTCTATAACAAAGCGTACCTAATGAAGCGATAAAAGTGATTATTTCTTCATTGACAGATAGCGCCCTCAAACAATACGGAAATACTTACAATAAATAGGGGATTTCTGTTTTTCTAAGTGCCAACAAATATATAATAAAACCGTAAACTTATTCTTGAGCTCCTAAATATTCAATTGTCTTCGGAGTCATCCTACTCAAACAAAAGACGAAGCGGTTATAAAAAGGTTTCTCAACGGAACATTTAACATAAGACCCCCAAAATCAAAATACTCAATTACTTGGGATTCCTACCCAGTTCTACAGCGCTTAAAGAGCATGTACCCTCACGAATTCTTAAATCTACAAATCTAACTTTAAAGCTAGTAACACTCTTAATACTAATAACGGCACACAAATCACGGACAACCCGGAAGTAAAAATAGACAATATTTTTAAATATGAATACATAATTGAAATCAGATTCCCGGATAAAATAACAGCAAGTGGCTTAAACAGGCTTCAACCTAGTTTGATATTACCTTATTTTATTAATCACCCTGAACTATGTATAGTCCCACTATTAGAGACTTACATAGAACGCATAAAAGGGTGCTACCAGTCAATAAAAGGTGAATAGTTCGTTGTATTAGCAGATACAATCGATCGTACCCTCCACTGTCTGCAATTGCAGTTGCAGCTAGTGAACATACCTTTTTTTTTGTTCAAAAACAGAAATTACGGCATTCACAGATACTGTAAATATGCTGATAGATCGTTGCATTTGCAGATGCAATCGATAGCACAAGTAGCAAAACCAAACAAAATGTAATACTCACTCACAAAAAGCCCTATCACCCAGACAACAGTCAAACCATTAGCAGATGGGTCAAGTTAATACTAAAAGCCGGCAGTATAAACACGGAAATCTTTGGGGCACACAGCACGCGACACGGGGCAACTTCAGCAGCTCAAAGAATGGGAGTTACATTACAAACCATTCAGAAGACTGGCTCGACAGAAAAATCAAAAGTATTCTCGAAATTCTATAAAAAACTTGGCGTGGGTAATCCCACTGGATTGGCATCTTGTTTATTGAACCATAAACTTTAAGGAATCATATAAATATTAAGATACAATTATAACTTACTTACCAACTTGTTATCATATTACATAAGAATATTGGTATAGTATTAAAAATAAGTTAAAGGTTAATATCAGTTAAGCGTTAAACATGATATATGTACCTTCATGATGTGTGTTATTAAATCTAATGGTTATAAATTTGAATTTTAGTTTATAAAAAGGGCCTTACAAATCTAGGACTACAGACAACTCGCAGTTTTCAGTTAATGTAGATTACATCGCAAATACTTTAAACATCTACAAAGTGTAATGAGGGATGGCGGAGATGCGAAGGATAATTACAAGATCAATCGACTTACCTGTAAGGAAGATCGATCGGAATTATCCGAGCATCTCCGCCATCCCTCATTACAAACCCACCCAGTCTTTACCTTCTCCCTATCACCCCAAATGCAATGTAATCAAAAATCTCACGAACCAAAATTGTAATGATGCATCAAGGCGATGAGCTCGAGCGGCTAGCCAGGGTCGGCTGAATCACCATGTTTTTAGATAACTTCTTTAAAAATTGTACCGATTGGGAAAAAGTTGTATACTACAAAGTGTAATGAGGGATGGCGGAGATGCTCGGATAATTCCGATCGATCTTCCTTACAGGTAAGTCGATTGATCTTGTAATTATACAGGGTTATTCGCAATTGCCTCACAAAATTCAAAATATTCACATCTCTCCCAAATATGCAGAAGTCATTTTTTTATCGGTTTGATGACAGGACAGTAGTTATTGGCTCCATACCTTGGGACGTTTTCGAGATTTTTCATTTATCGATAGCGTTTAAAAAATTGCTTAAATATCTTGAAAATCGGTATATTGGAAAGTTTGCCTTAATTTGAAGCTTCTTTTGTCTTTTTTTTAATATTTAAATATCATCAGGGCCATCTCATATTAAAGTAAATGATTTTTTTCTCAAAATTAGGCTATTATAATGCACAGGGTGTCCCAAATTCGAGCCTCATCATTGGGATCTCGGAAACTAGAAGAGATACGAGGTAGATTAAATGGAGGCAAAGTTGCGCAGTTTGATGCTGAATAAAATGCTATATTACAAGTTTAAAAATTCCGATTACTTCCGAAGATTCGCGATTTAATTTTTATTTTTTATGACTCTATTTGAATAAATATAACAAAATAAATTTCACATTTTCATTGCTACTTTTTCTGTTCTTCAAGATGGTGTTATCAGATTTTCAAGCCGACGTTTCGTCTTCGAGCTGCCATCATCAACTTTGTTTTTTTTAAATACGGCCCTGCATTTTTTATTACGGATTTTAAGAGCTCCTAAGGTCCCAAAACCAATGATGTATCGCACTTATTCGAAAAATTCATATTAGTGACATTTTCCATAAGAATTCATGTGTTAGAGAGTGACAGAAAATAGATTTTTAGTGTCAGTTTACTATTACGTTGTTAATGCGTAAAAAAAGTTTTTTGTTTTTAATCCTATTAAAAATCTATTTTCTGTCTCTGTCTAACACATGAATTCTTATGGAAAATGTCACTAATATGAATTTTTCGAATAAGTGCGATACATCATTGGTTTTGGGACCTTAGGAGCCCTTAAAATCCGTAATAAAAAATCCAGGGCCGTATTTAAAAAAGTTGATGATGGCAGCTCAAAGACGAAACGTCGTCTTGAAAATCTGATAACACCATCTTGAAGAACAGAAAAAGTAGCAATGAAAATGTCAAATTTATTTTGTTATATCTATTCCAATAGAGTCATAAAAAAATAAAAATTAAATCGCGAATATTCGGGTTTTTTCCAAAAATATTCGGAATTTTTAAATTTGTATGGTGGCATTTTGATCAGCATCATACTGCGCAACTTTGCCTCCATTTAACCGACCTCGTATCTATTCTAGTTTTCGAGATCATCCCAATGATGAGGCTCGAATTTGGGACACCCTGTACATTATAATAGCCTAATTTTGAGAAAAAAATCATTTACTTTAATATGAGATGGCCCTGATGTTATTTAAACATTTAAAAAAAAAAACAAAAGAAGCTTCAAAATAAGGCAAACTTTCCAATATACCGATTTTCAAGATATTTAAGCAATTTTTTAAATGCTATCGAATAAATGAAAAATCTCGAAAACGTCCCGAGGTATGGAGCCAATGACTACTGTGCTAGCATCAAACCGATAAAAAAAATTACTTCTGCATATTTGGGAGAGATGTGAATATTTTGAATTTTGTGAGGCAATTGCGAATAACCGTGTATAATTTGAATATGGATCATTTTAGGTATTTAGTACAAGTCAGCTGATTTGTAAAGCATTGGGCTTTATTATTCCGAAAACCGCATTTAATTCCATCAATTATTAGTTAAGATATTGATTGTTAAAATCGGACTACGAATTTTGAATGTTCGAAAGTTATGAACGGCAGTTTAGTTGTACATTGGTAAACTTACAATTTATTTTAAACACTCCAATTAGCAGTGCATATAAAACGTGTATACACAGAAAAAGAAAACAAACAAATAAACAAGGGTTAACCAGAGTGATTTAAAAAACTATCAATCATAATATTCCTTCTCTATTAAGAGACATTTAAGATGCCTTTTAAAAGTAGTCATATTAGGTGCATTCTTTATAGAAATAGGCAGTCTATTAAAAAGCTTTACACCCAGGTGTTGTGGAGAGTCTTTACGTCTACACTTTACTGATCGAAATTTATTTCTTTTGCGTGTGAAATGGTCATGGACACTATTATTACAAGCAAATTGGAATTTGTTCTCAAAAATAGATTTGCAGATTCCATAAACGAAAATGCAAGTCAGTGTAAGTATACCAAGAAATCTAAATTTACCGCGACATGATTCAGATTGGATTCATGCCAAACATACATCGAACAACCTTTTTTTTGTGTTGCAAAGATAACTTTGGTGGCACCAGATGCTTCCCAGAAACAGATTCCATAGTGCAGCCTTGAATTCACATAGGCATTATACACATTAAGCAGTTGCGCTTGAGACAAGACAGTTTTTAAATTTCTTATCATAAAACACAAACTACTAAGCCTGGTACTCAGCACCTCACGCTGGCTTCTCCAGTTTAAATTTTCGTCTGTAATGAAACCCAAAAATTTGGTTGTGGCAGAACGTGATATTGAACTGTCCCCAACTTTGATTGAAATATCTAAGTGGTTTTGGTTTTGTGCAGTATGGAACCTCATATAGGTAGTTTTAGAGATGTTCAAACGCAGAAAATTGTTACTAAACCAGTTAAAGAGAACTCCAAGACCATCATTACAGACCCCCTCCATTTCATAATTTTTTGTTGACACGACAAATGACGAATCATCCGCAAATAATGCTGCTGTCCAATTAGGATCAGTACTGCGAACTAAGTCATTAATGTAGGTTATCAACTGTTAACGAATGAATTGTAGACACCCTGGTTCGGTGAAGCCAGTGAAACATACTGTTCCCGTTCAGACAAAAAAGAGGACAACCATGAAAAGGCCGGCCCCCTTAGCCCGTATAACTTTAGCTTCTCCATATAGGAAGAGGAACATTAACGCAGTCAAAAGCCATGCTAAGGTCACAAAAGATTCCAGCAGGGCATTGCTTATTCTAAAGGCGAGTTATTAATTTATTATAAAAATATTGTATAGCAGACGAGGTCGTGCGTCCCCGTCTAAATCCAAATTGACATTACTCAAAATCGCGTACTCGAAAAGCTTGGAAAAAACCGAAATCAGGGCTACCGGCACCGGCCTATAGTTTTCTGCCAAACAGCAATCTCCCCTTTTATATATAAGATGAGTCAAAATTGGTAACAGAGCTGTCTGTACTTTTCTAATAAGAAATGCAGAGACATTGTTAAAACCCGATGACTTTTTGTTATTTAATTTATTTCTAATTATTGATGAAAGTTCATATTCATTTAAAGGGTTTAAATATATGTTATTTAAATTAGGTTGAATTTGCGGCCTATATTTATTATCTCTCAATATTGATAATATTTAGCGGAGCGTTTTGAAAAAAGTTGTTAAAAATGTCGGCGCCTTTTTTTGAGCCCCCCTCCATATGATCGTTTATATTAAGTTCAATAGTTTTGGACTTTATGCAATTATTTGTCACCTCTAAAACCACCCCCCAGGCTTCTTAGTAGGGTTATCTGAATCGTTAATCCTGTTTTGATAATATGCACTTTTTGTTGACCCTATTAGTTTGGCATGTTTCCTTCTTTGTTCTTTATAAAATTCAGTGATTTCTGGATATTCATGTTTCAGCTTATTCAATTCCTTTAATGTCTGGCTAGATTTCATTATATTTAAATCCACCCACTGCTTTCTACAGTTATCCTCTTTAACAGTTATTTTTTTTAATGGAAAACATACACTAAAATAATGCATAAATGCAGGGTGAAAAGTGGCAAATGCCCTATCAACATCCGTTTCCTGGAAAACTGATGTCCAGTCCTCTCTCTTAATAATATTTAAAAAATACTCTATGTTGTTTTCAGAAAAGACCCTCCTTACAATTGTTTGGGGGTTGCATTCTTTAAATCCTTGATCCTGTAAGCCAATTCTTATTGCCCTTTGATCCGAAAAAACACCCCAGTAATAGTTCATTCCGCATTTACGTAATTTGTGTACGCATGATCAAGTACTCTATTCTCTCTCGTTGGACTATCAACTATATTTATTATATTATATGAGCCCAATATATCACCCTTATTTACTGCTTCGTATGATCGAATCATCTCTTAGTATCGAGGTAATATTTTATTTTAAGATCTATTTCTCAGTTGATGTAAACAAGGTATTTAAATACAGAAAATAAAAATAAATATTTTATTTATTTTCTTGAATCCAAATTTAAATGGAAAAAATAATGTAGGTGGTGTATCAGATCTTGTGCTTCTTTATTTGTCTTAATTATGTCAACTCTAAATAGAGCATTGAAAAGCGGTACCAACATACTTTATTTTTTTTCTTCTTCTTGTAGTGCCTATCCGTTCCGGATGTTGGCTATCATATTGGCTATTCGCACTTTATTGACTGCAACTCGGAATAGTTGAGTTGTTATCTGGTTTAAACAAGCTCTCAAGTTTTTCAGCCACGATATTCGTCGTCTGTCTGGTCCTCTAGTTCCATACACTTTGCCTTGTAGAATATTTTGCAAAAGTTTGTACCAGCTCTCATTACGCATTACATGTCCTAGATATTGTAACTTTCGTGCCTTAACCGTATTGAGGACTTCTCTTTCCTTGCCCATCCTTCTCAGCACTTCTGCATTGGTAACCCGGTCCGTCCAAGGTATTTTTTGAATTCTCGGGTACAGCCACATTTCAAATGCCTCAAGTTTCTTGGAGGAAGCCTCCGTAAGCGTCCACGATTCGACTCCATAAAATAGTATTGAAAACACGTAACAACGAAGTTGGTTGCTGTTTGTCGTGGCTTGTGAAGATTTTTTTCATCTTGAGAAATGAGGTTCTTGCCTTTTCAATGCGAGTTCTGATCTCAATAGAGTGATTCCACTCATCATTAATGTTTGTGCCCAAGTATACGTAACTATTAACCCTTTCCAGCGAAGTTCCATCTGCTAATAAGTGTCTACGGATATCTTGGTTTTTATTTATTATCATAAACTTCGTTTTACTCTTGTTTATTTCCGGCCTATACGTCGGCTGAAAGCTGTGATTCTGCCCAAGAGAAGCTGCAACGCAGCAACCAATTTTTTTACTTATATTATATTATAATTTTTCGAAAACAATTTTGGTAGTGGTAAAAAAAGCATTTACAATTAAGTTATACTCGATTTTATTTAAGCTTGATTTTATTTTTGACACTAAATAACCATAATTATCATATTATTAATGCATTTCCCTGGTTTATTAAACGTAGTTTATTGACTAACAAAATGAGACAAATTATTTAAGAAATAAATAATAAATATTGCAAAAATTGTTCAGTTTGCCCTGTACTTCTGTACATTTTCTCATACGACGGACGTTCTCTCGTTGCACTTGAAATAGCATTCCAGGATTGTCTTAAAGTTCGTTGTAATTGTGTGTTATTCTTTCTGTCAGGTCATCCCTGGTGTGAATTGACGTCAAATATACAAACTTCTTTAAAATTCCCCATAAAAAGATATCCAATGGAGTTACGTCAGGCGACCGCGTTGGCCCTCAAATAGACCGATCTCGACTTATCCATTGATAACCAAAAGTATTTGACGAATGCCGATGAACTAAGATGCTAAAATCGGGCGGTGCGCTGTCTAAACAAAATCTGATTTTTAAGGGCATATTGTCTGATAAATTTCTGACTGACTGTTTTATATCCAATAAATGTCTTAGACACACTGAGACAATTAAATTTCGAAATTTAAAAGATATGTTTTTAGATCCTTTCGAAAATATTATACATGAGGACAGTTAATGATAAAATCGCAGCTGTGAGCAATTTTTTGATTTTTTTTGACACTTTTGCACCCCTAAAGGAAGAAAGTTTGAAAACTAGGAGGCCACCTTGGCTCACACATAAAATAAAAAATATGATACGGTTGAAAAATGAAGATTTTTGGAATTATAAAGAAACTAAAATCATTGCTAGTTGGAATTTCTATAGGCAAATAAAAAAATTAAAACAATAATATAGCGGTAAGGCAGGAGAAGAGGCGGTAACTCCAGCATACAATTAACACTAATGTAAACAACTCCAGGTTTTTTTTTGGGGGAAAATTAAATAAGTTAGATATGCATTCTAAAAAAAAGATTCAGTTCTATTCCAGATGATTTTAACAATCCTAACGAAATAAATAAATATATTTGAAATGTAAATAAAACTCCTTCCACAGATGAGCAACTTAATGACTTCTTCTTATTCTTTACGTGCCGTCTCCTCTTAGAAGGTTGGTTATCATCATGACGATTCTTGGATGCGGCTGCTCGGAATAATTCTATTGATGTACAGTGCATCACTCTCTCAAGTTCTTTAGCCATGAAGTGCGTCTTCTCCCCATGCTTCGTTTGCCCTGTATTTTTCCTTGTTGTAGCTTGTGATACCTTTCTTCGCGCAAAACGTGACCCAGGTAAGCAAGTTTTCTTGTTTTTATAGTGTCCACTATCTCTGCTTTTTGCCTACTCGTCTTAGTATCTCTGTGTTTGTTACTCGCTCCGTTCAAGAAATCTTCAGTATCCGTCTATACACCCACATTTCGAAAGCCTGGAGTCTTTTTAAGTCATCTTTGTTTGTTGTCCACGACTTCATTCCATATAGAAGGTTTGAAAAAACATAACATTTGGCAATCTGATCCTAAGTTTGATATTCAGGTCTCTAGTGCATAATACTTTCCGCATGTTTGTAAATGCAGCTCTAGCTTGACCTATTCTGGATCTTATATCTCGCGAGTGTCCTCCAGTCTCGTTTAAGAAGTATCCAGGTATTTGTACTCTCTCACTCTCTCGACTTCCTCATTGTGAACATACAGACCGCTCTGAACATATGACCTACTGATGATCATGAATTTTGCCTTCTTGGTATTAAGTGTAAGACCGGCTTCTTCACTACTGTTCAAGATTTTATCCATCATTCTTTGTAGATCCGTGCTATTCTGGGCTATAACCAGGGTATCGTCGGAAAAGCGGATATTATTTATGAGTTCACCGTTTACCTTTATTCCAGCTGTTTCTTCAGATATAGCCTCTTGCATGATTTTCTCCGAGTAAAGGTTAAAAAGTACCGAAGAGAGCACGCATCCCTGTTTTACTCCTCTTTCAATACTTATCTCGATTGACGTTTCCTCATCCTCTCTAAAAACAGCTCTTTGATTATAATATAGGTTGCTAATTTGTAACAGTCTGATTTGGCCAGTGTAAAAGATTTTAAAGTTAATTTTATATGCTGCATTTAGCAACAAAAGATGCTAAATTTTGCGGTAAAAATTATTGAGTATTGACCTCTTCGGTTAATTAATTCTAAATTTATTGATTCGATTGTTGTCAATAAGCTTAAGGTTGCCGCATTTATTAATGTAAATTAATTTTGTTCTACATATAGGTTAATGATATATTTGTACTAGCTTTTATAACACTGTTATGACCTTGAGTAGCTATTTTGATCATCTCTTTCTCTTATGTAGCCCTCAGGCCCTTTGTGACTATATTTATTTTAGTTGATAAGCGAACCACAGATCGCTTAGGTTTGATCAAATTACTAAAATAAGATATTATGTTATTAGCTTAATTTATATTACATTACCGTAGAACGGCCAGCAAACCGTTCTATATTTTTAAGAATTGGGTTAATAAAGCCTGCTGTAAAGCCTCATTGGATCCGTCAGATTAATATTCTAATTTTGGTTTACACCTTTTATAACTTTTGGGACCCCTAATTTGCTTAATTCAAGTCACCGGCTGATCATTTCTGATAACTTTTTGGGACCTCTGATTTATCTTTCCACGCAGCAGGCCGCAATTTTTGTGATATTCGGTTGGTAGTCCCGGGTAGTAGGAATGGGCTATCCTCCCGTAATTGTTGCTTTCGATTTAGATATTTAAAGCCTTATCATTTTCGTAGGAGTATTAGTATTAGGAGTTTATTATCTTAGCAGTATTCCTCGTATCGACTATTTCTTCACTTCGACCACTTTTTCTGATCTGACGTTGGTTCTCTAATTCCGTGGAAGTGAAAAAAGGCAAATTGACTGGAACCGATGATCTCGTCCTTCTAGAAATACCTACCGGGAATAGAGGAAGTGTTTTGCTGAAGTGTAGTTGTAGGTGACTCAGATTTTAGTATTGCATTTTATACTACCCTTCTAGGGGATGTTGGGTTGAGACCCTAGTTTGCGTTTTGACACGACCGATTTATCGGGATTTAAATACTACACTAGGTAAGCTTTTTCTGGAATTAATTTTTGCTCTATTGCTTGTGAAACACATGAACGCCATGATGCTAAGGGCTATTTTGCATTCTTTCTAGAGGCTTTCCGAGCTCGGGGGTGATTCATACCTATTTCTTTCTCTATATTCAAGTTGTTTGCATCTTCTGCATTTCTTTTATTTGCTGATGGTTATTGAAAGTCCATTGAAAATTTTTGGGGGTTTTCATGTTGTTGAGAGCATTCACAACTTCGTCGTTAGTTATATAAAGACCTATTTCACCCGTTTCTTCCAGCTTTTGTTGCCTTGTGTCTGCAAAGAGTTCCTCTATATATTCTTTCCACCGTTTTAGTTTGCCTGTTATATCCGTGATAATACTTTCATTCTTGTCTGTCAGTGTAGTTACTCGTTTTTGTCGTTGGTTGCCTGATAATTCTTTTACTTTTTTTATGAACATTAAAGATATCGTTTTCCTTGTAGTTCTTCGATTCCAGTGCATTTTTCTCTATAGCACTCTTCTTTAGCCAATCTGATCTTGTTTCTAATTAGTTTAGGTATGTCTTTATATTTACTCACCTGGTGTCCCTTGAGTTTTCGTCTTTCCTCCATTAAGTCCAATATTTCCTTGGCCATCCACGGTTTTTCTGTATGTAAAGACTTCTATAAAAATAATATAAAAAACGGAATTTCTTCAATTTTTTTCTTTCATACTTGCTGAATGTAAAGTAATTGAGTTGGGGGGCAGATAAATTGAACTTAGATATGGTTTTACTATGTTTTAATAGAATCCTTCCTTTCATTACTAATATCATTAATTCTTGCTTACTGGAGAGTAATTTTCCCGATTTATGGGAAATCTCAAACATTTTACCAATTACTAAAAAGCAAATCATAGAAATCTACAATGATTAAAGGTTATGAAAAAGATTATGAATTTTCAAATAAATGAACATTTAGGCTTGCATAATGTTTTGCCTCAATTCCAGTCAGGTTTCAC
>MU185150.1:68980-116284 GCA_016904865.1 Pissodes strobi
TATTATTATTATTATTATTATTATTATTATTATTATTATTATTATTAATATTATTATTATTATTATTATTATTATAATTATTATTATTATTAGTATTTTCTAATAAACAGTTCATTTCCTTACAAGAATTGCAAATATTTGCGGGTTGGTCAGTTTGTGTAAAGGAATATTAGCAGCAAAAAATTTTACACAGATCTTCGTTAAATTCTGACTGGCCACAGTTTTCAATTCTAAAAGTCTCTAAATACTACTTCAACATTGACTGAATGGGACCGGACTTCATCTTGTTAACCTAGCAATGTGAGACGGCGCCGAACAAGGCTTGTAAAAACATTCTGAATAAGGCTTAATATACGAAGTAGTACATCGTATTTTCGACATAATCACCACTTTTGTTTTCACTTTTACTTTGTTTGGGCATACAATACTAACTGCTGCCAAGACAAACGACAACCTCAATAATATTCGTAAACTGTAACAAATATGAACACATAAATAATTTATAGAAGGTATAAGGTGTAGGTAAAGAAATTCTAGTTAAAACATCTGGCCAAAAAACACACAGTATAATGCAATTTCTCAATAGAGGAATAGTTTGTTATTTTATATACTTTAATACTTTATTAGCTTATTTATTGCCCTCTTAGAGAAATCCCAATCTAAATCGAGTTCAGGTGTTCAGGCGACGCACCGTTGAGACGACGCGACGGAAAATATTACAGAAATTCCAAAATAAGCTTGGATATGCAATAGTTCTTAACATATACATTTTTCCTTCAAAAACACAAAAATATGTAAAAAATGCATATGCAAAATGCAGAAAACCGGTCTTTAAAAATGACTAATCTGATAAAATAGCAGAAATTATTTAATAAATGATACACTAAATACGCTTTCGGTATTTTGTTTCATGCATTTTTTTGCTTTAAGCATTTCGAATCAAACATTTCTTAAAAGTCATAAATAACACTTATTATTCCTTTAGATTCAGGTAATAATTATTAAAGACAAATAATATTTTATCAATTGTTAATCATTCAGATAGGCAGTGCTTTGCATCGGAACATTCAAATTTGGAAAACTGAGATAATAAAAAGTCCTTTAAATGGTATCACTCTATATCCCGTCCCATTTAAGATTTTTTTAGGTGGTGGTCCCAGGGGCGACGTAGTCTATCAATAATATTTTTATCGTGTCTCCCATAAAACGGGGTTGGTAAGTTTTAAATTGACACACTGTGTATTCCTAGAGCCCTTATTTATGAGATTAACACAATTGACGGTCACTCTCGGCTCGCCTATATCTTGGCCGGGCTGACCGCTGAGAATGTTCCCGACCTCAGCAGTGCCTTTGGTCAGCCACACTACGACCCGGCACGGTCACATTCTGGGCCGAGCTCGGTTCACCAACAAACAACTTCAGAAGCGGGCCATTTGTTACTTGGAAATTTGATTTGCCGCGTTATCGACCGCGACTATGAAGCCAACTTCTGATTAGTTCGGGATTTATAGCTCTTCGTTTTTATCAGGACGAATTTGGTTAAAGTCCTCGGAATTTAGTTGCCAATTTATAGGTTTTACTTAGCTGATGTTGGCAGCAATGCAAGAATTTTCTCGATTAAATATCTCTAAAAGCATGTATATGCATTTGCAATACAAACATATTAGGTGTACGTGTTTGAATGCAGAAAACAACACAGTAATTTGGAGCACTGGCATAAACGAGCGAGTAATAAATGCATGGTAGCAAGATACTTAATTATATTTTAAACATTATTTTATAAGCATATTTCCGTAGACTTCTTTAATGAAACTCCCTTGGTAACGGCCTCGGGAAAGGCGCAGATAGGTCAAGGACATGATCCCACATCGAGAGGATCTGAAATAAGGGGACTATAGCAAAAATGCCGAAAAACGGTCCGAATTCCGATGGGCCTATATCTGATAGGAATCGAGGAAAATCCGCTCCAACTGCAAGATAGGGGAGGCAATCCCATATCATCTCGTTCTCAGTAAGAGGAATGGGTATGGTCGGGGATAATGAATGAAACGCGGTTGGTGGAAAGTATCTTTAAAGCCTAATCATTGTGTGCAAATCTCAATTTTTCCTGCTACTTTCTCTATTCTACAGCTGATATGCTATGGGATTTTTTTAACAGATGTTTAAAATAAATAAGTAATTCTTAGTAATATTAACTAATTTGCACATAATCCCTAGTAGGACTACTGTAAAATCTATACCTTCAATGAAAAAATGTTTAGACTATACTCGCATACAGGGTTTCGGAAAATATCTGGAATGTCGCTCAATAATCAGGAATAGTGAGATTGTTCAAACATGAATTTATATTATCCTCCGTACGCGTGCAACTTCTAAAATATACCATCTGGTCTCTAGTGGACACGCTTTCATTTTGGTTAGGTTTCGTTGTCAATATAGTGTCAGGATTATTACTAACGATTAGACCATCCTCAGGACTGTTAAGCACTGAGATTTGCAAACATTTTAAATATACTGTAACGATCCACAAAGTCACTATGACAACATCTTCCTTAGTTGATGTGGAGACACTTATTTTCAAAATATCTCGGTCTCAGTATTTGATTCTAAAGAGCAATCACAATTAACGTGCTCTATACGAGCGCTAGAGTAGTTTGGAATAGATAACGTTAGAGGTATAGAAGTGAGAACAAATGGGATGTGAACGTGGTCAGGTTACCTTATATAGTTTACAGTTTATAAAAGAAGAAATGCTCGACAGGTTTAGGTTAATCGCAAAAAAATTAAAGTTAAACTTGAGAAATACTAAATACACTACAGCAACCTCTGGCAACATTGATGAACTAAAATACTGCAAAAAGTTTCAATTTTTTCTATAACAACAATCTATAACAATGCCACGATAGTTTCGAATAGACAATAGTATAGCAAAAGAAGAAGGGCCCGAATGGAGAACGGATCCTCCAACACTGTTTAAATATTTCCTGAAGCCTTATTTCTATATTTCCTATAAACCATGGCCCTTAGAAAACTACTTACATTTTTCCAAAAGATGCCGGTCTTAGTGTACGGTCCTGTTCCTCTTTTCCCTCAAACATATACCGCCGCGGCTCCATATCAAAACCGGGGTGGTTCCGAAAGGGTAACGTTAGCGGTGTAGGAATGGCAAGAAGGGCGGCGCGGATCGGGAAGGGGGGAAGCCTTAGTGTCATGTCGACACCAGCTGCTGGCCCGCGTTTCCTTGCGACATCTGTTTCTCGTGAAAATTGAACTATTTTAGACGGGACGAGGATAAGGCTTTATGAAATAAAGAAAAATGTGGAAAATATATAGTTTAGTTTATAGCTTATAAGAGAGCTGTGCAAATTGCTTTATAAAACTAGTTGAGTATAACTACCAACTTATTCTGTAAAAAGTAGTTAAGTGTAACTACTAACTACTTTTGTAAAAAGTGGTTGACAATAACTACGAATACAAGTAATTAGAAGACGCGACTAACTACCTTTTCAACTATATTCAGAAAACAGATCGGAAAAAATACTTACTATGTGTATTTCTCATTTTGTTATAATTTGGCGATATCTCGCCTACTATTGGAGACAGAGGGTTGTGGTTTACCGTTTACTTTGTTGTGAAACAATCGTCAAAACCGCCATGAAATGTGACATTTTCGGACAAGAATTATTGGACGTTAATAACATTTTATTATAGACTCCAGTATTCAATATGTAGTTATAATTACGACAATTCTTTTTTGTATACTCGGCATGATTCCATATTGAACAAAGAACACATCTATACTATAATTCTTGTTGTTTGCCAAGCTGTTCACAAGTAACACAAACTTCCTTTGGTTTAGGCGGCTCATTTTAAAGTGGCGGTATAAACCTCAGCCACAGCTTATTAATGTTGAGCACTGCGCCTACCTGGCATGGCAGTGCCATGAGAGGTTCGGTTTCACAGTCGCGCTAGCCACGGTTGAATTTAAAATGAATTCTCGCTTCAAAATCCACGACAAATTCGTCCCAAGCCGCTAAAAAAGTCCTGAAATTTCGAATTTTCACGCAATTTTCCCATTTAAAATCGTTCTTAAATGGATTTTAGACGATAAAAAAGCATATTTTAAATTAAACGAACTCTCAAAAGTATTATCCAGATGCCCAGACGTTTAAAACAATATTGAGTCCTGGCCCTCTTCTAAAATTTGCAAAATTTGGTTATTGACTTTCCCAAATCAAAGGATGCCGCCGCAAGATGACTAGCTATTAGTGAATAAGCTGTGGCTCAGGCCTACATCATCCTCGATGTCATCCAGCTTATCGGATATATCATTTTCTGATGAATCAGATGATGCAGGTGTTTGCGGCCTCTTTTATTTACCTTTGACTCTTTTTGGAGCTGACGAACCTAATGATTTATCGTCAAAACATTTACGAATGTTGCGTTTTGCCTTTATTGTGCTTCTTCCCGTAGTCTTTTATTTCTTAAGCTTCTTCTAGTTTTGTTCTAATGGCAGTTCTAGTAAGAATTTCCGATTTCTGTTTGTTCCTAGAATTTTTTCCTCACCTTCTCATGTTTCTGGTGGTGGAGCCATAGCAAAACATTTGAATATCCTGTATACAGTATGATGTGTAATGTTACCTTAGGGAAACTTATAAGAAAATAACATTTTCGAAGGTTAATAAAACGTATATGCACATTTTTTGTCGAGTCTGTTCAAAAACATTAAGCATGTTGTAGCGTTTTGCGCTACGTTACGTTATTTTGTAACTAGCATCTAGATTGTAAGCATTTTCTTTGGACAAAATGGTGAAATCAATTTAATTTGTTATTTGATCTAAATATAGTATATATAATATTGCCAATTTGTGCTGATAGGTTTGAGTAATTCTGTTTCCATATTTATTTTTGTACGGCTTATTATTAGGGTTATGCAATGGGAAATGATTACTTTTCGTTAATCTTCATGTCCCAAGCTAGTATTGTTAATATAATAGTGTCGATTCATTTGTTTTAAGCACTATTATTTTCGCTATATATATTTATAAAATTATAAAATATAAAGCACAACGACCATTGATTTTATTAATAATTGTTGAAAACATTGGCATTACGTGATCAGTATTGAATCCTAAATTCTGTGGTATTAACTGATGCTTATTTGTCTGGAAAGGCAGTTCGAAATTTAGTTCCTTAAGTAGCAACAGCCTTTACTGAGTATATTTCTCAACACTGAACAAGGGAGGTTGATTCTGTTAAAGCATCTGCCAGCACTAGTTTGTTTACACAAGTCGTGCCTCATAGAGGAGATTCTCAGTTAGGATGGCCTATTTCGGTCTCTTCCTATGCCAGTTTTTCAGTTCTGGTTTTCCGGCAAGTGTATCTTTAATTATCCCAACAATCCTTCTAATTATGATATTTCGTAACAGTTTCTACTGATTAGTATGTTTTGGTAATATTGTAGGTACTATATTTTATGAGCTGGTGAATCCAGAACCCCTGTTTGAACGAGTTCCATGTTTCTCCTCTCACGTGCTCATCAACGAGAGGCTATCTGCTCACTTACATGTATTAATTATTTAATACCATACTTTATTTCTATCGTATTCAAAGGTATGTGCTAACATATCATATATTTTGTAAACTTCGACGTATTTATTTTAATTTTAGCGTGACATTTTCTTTACTAAACTCTACTGAAACTTAACATATTTGTTGGCGTTTCTGCTGAAATACACACCACAATTTGACTTCGAAGGAACTTTAATTAATGAACGTTGTTAGATTAGTGAAATTGGTGTTATGCCTTTTATCTAATTAGTTTATTATCAGTTTAACATCATTTTTTGTAAAGTGGATTTCAAGGTTTGAATAGGTTAAAATAACTCAAATTAAATTAAGCCCTGTGGCGCCCTAGGATAAGTAAGCATTCCTGACTTACAACCACTCCGCCTTCGTTGTTGCATTATTTTATTATATAAAAGAATCACATTATAAAAATCAGTTTCATTGCAAGTTATACTTCTACTATTTTTAGCAGTTAGCTGCTAGTTATGATTAGTAAAGTAGTGATACTACCAAAAACTAGTTAGATTACAACAAGCAGTTGAACACACGTAGTTAACTGCTCATTAAACTACTTTTACTGCAAAATTCATTAACCACTGCCCAACTCTGCTCATGATAAAGTATTATGTACCAAATTTATTTGAGTGTGTCCAAAGACAAAATATTTTCACAATATTTTAGAATATGATAGCTACTTTATTATCAACTAAATTATATATTTCAAAAAATAAAAAGCTAACAGATAAGTGGTATTTTAAGTTGCAATATTTTGTATGAAAATAATATTATACACTAAGTTCCAAATTTGAGATATGTTGTCATCAATTATTTTATGGATATTTTTAAAGTGCATACCATTAAGCTATGCATAATTGCTAAATTTAAATTATTATCTCTAATTATTCTCTATTTATTATTCCGTTTTAAATCAGTTTTTCGGTAAAAATAATTACATAAAACTGTAGCAAAGAACTTTTATCTATTTCAAATAAAAATCATTAACAATTTTTGTTTAAAATTAAATTAAATTGATATTTCTTGTCAAAATAAGTACTAAAACCTCTATAGAAGACCACAAAATTATGTTTTTAATTTATTTACAGAGAAATATTGCGATATATACTCGTATCGCAAAGTACTGTAAAGAAGATTAAAATCGGCTTGGAGAAAAGGGGCGCGTAAGAAAAACAAATAATCTTCGACAGACTTCAAGTTAACCCTAATGTATTTACTAGCGAACAGGAATTTAACTGATCTTCAGTAGCTACAATTCTGAATGCAGAAAACTTTCATCCTTACAAACTAAGAATCCTCCACAAATACACTGTAGATGATTCTGATTGAAGACCCCAGTTTTGCGAGCAAATAGTGGCTCTGCAAGAATGATCTGAATATAGAAAGCATCCCATATCTGAATAACGACATATGCAACTACTTAGAGGATAGATCATGGGTAATAAAAAGATCATGCCGACGTGTGAAGTCATACAAGGCCCCATCTTGGGTTCCACCCTGTGGAACTCCTATTATGATGGAGTGCTCCGAATCCTCAAACCACCCGGAGTCACGCTGGTTGGTTACGCGGATGAACTTGGAATTGTTGTGATGAGCATGGAAGCGGAGAGTTTAGAGGTGGAGGCAAACCATGCACTGCACAATATATCCGACTTGATGTAGGGAAGAAGCTGAAACTGGCTCCGCATAAGACGCAGACCGCGCTGTTGGTGGTAGAAAGACAAATCAAATGGATAAGCGTGGAACTCGAGGACACGAAAATTGAAAGCTAGAAAGCACTGAGTACCTGAGCGTGAACCTAAACAGAAATATGCCCATGGGAGTTTATATACGGAGAGTGGCGGAGAGGGCCAACAGGATATCGAACAACTTAAGTAGACTCTTGCTAAAGATATTCGAACCAAGAAAGACCAGCACAAGAGTCCTCTGCTCTGATACAGTTCATGTTATGCAGAGCTTTCATATCGGAAAGAGCAATGGATAAGATGTGGTACAGACAAGCCCTCCTTAGTGTACAACGGAGAGCGGCAATTTGGGTGACCTGTGCTTCCAGGATGACATCGACTGAGGCACTACTGGTGGTAGCGAAATATCACGAATTCATTTACTAGTGCAAGAAAGTGAGATATATTCCAGCAGAAGGAGCCCGATAACAGAGAAGAGGCGTATGAGACCATGATGACTGGGTGGCAGGAGGAATAGGAGGAAAATTACGGAAAAGCCGCATGGACAAAAAGCTCATACTAAACATACAAGCGTGTATGAAGAGAATACATGGAAGAATGGAATTGTTCCTGACCTTGCTCCTCGCCGTTTTGGCTTGAGCGTGGTGGATAATTGTTTTTACTGAGGTGGTGTAGACGATGCTGTACACGTTTTTTGCTAGTCCGAGATGAGGCAGACGAAGAAACAAGATGGCGCAAAGAGCAGGTGAAATAACACCGGCTAACCTGATCCCTCGCAAGCTGAGCTCTGAAGAAGTTTGTACAGAAGGGAATGGGTTTGTGTCTAATCCCATAGGTAGTTGTTAGTAATGAAATTGAGGTTGCCTAAACCTCTGCTATCGTTTTGAACGATGTTGATGTTACGTCCCTACTGACGTTTAAATATTTAAAGCTATGTGTTTTGCTATTATTTACTAAATAGCTGAGTTGTTTAAATTTAGTAAGTTTAAAATGGTTGTCCATCTAACGGACAAGGAAAAAATTGATAATAGTTGGATTCGAAGACAAGGAAAGAACACAGCAAGAAGGCTGTACATTATTCAATGAAAGAGCCCAATCATTCTTCAATTAAGCTACTCGCACCAGCCTCTCAAACCTAATAAATAAATGCGTGTGCACCAGTGATGAACGAGGTTATCGTTTTTTCTAGACTCAATGATTTAGTGAGCATTTTCAATAATGTTATAATAATTTTTCGCAGATGGTAACTTCAAAACAGGCAGTAATATGAATTCACCTACACGAAATGATATTATTATCCAAATAAACTTAAACCTATGCGACCTATTTGTAGTGTCTCATGGAAAAGAAAGTTTCTATGGAATTGCTACATAATTAAGAAGGCTTTAGAGCTCGAATTGCTGGTGAAATAATTCCACGAAATGCCTCAGAATTTGGGTCAATCTTTCATGAAGAGTAGAACTATTAACTGGCAGCAATCGACGTAATTTTAACAATAAGGGGCTATTTAAAAGACCAATTGATTGTCATGTTAACATGATAGATATACACTAAATCAACCGCTAAAATGTAGTTAAAAATAAAATAAACAACTTTGCTTTCAAAATATTTTTATCTGATGATTATTAGAAATATAGAGGCAATATTCCATACATTTGCCAGTCCCTGTATTTGAAGGTGATATGTGTAATTATTTAAAATATATGGTACCTCAAAAGTACACGCAATCGGAATTAAAATATTTAGTGAGATATGTACCATAATAATTAAGCTTGTGGAACATTTAGAAAAGTCAATGAAAATGACATCAACCTGACTTTCACAACATAGTGTTATGATTATAGTTAAACTAGATACCTGCAAAGAAGCGTTGCTAATCGTTATTAATATTCAGTTTTACCTTGATTTATTATTCATATCTTTCCTTCAGCGACATGAATTGTTAAAAAAAAGTATTTAATTAATTTATGGAATATTTCCAGGCCTTCAGAACTACCCGAACACGTTGCTAGAGGGCACTATCTATGTACCAGCAAAATGAAAAGCCCAGGCTATCAAAATATGATAAAATAGTCCTCGCACGGATTTATATGTCCCGACACATTTAAACATTGCATCTTGAAAAGAAGATGTCCATTTTAATATCGTATTAAACTTAAGCCATTCCGCTCAAATAGGGTCCAGAATCGATAAAAACTTCTCGGAGCGAACTACTTGATATTAAACTGACCGTATCATGCAGGCAATATAGCCGAGAAAGAGAGAGAGGCACAATATGGGCCTCGGGAGTCGAATGCAGACAGGCAAGGATGGAAAATCCCGAAGGAAACTCGGAAGTCAAAGTGGCCGTAAGATAAAATCGTAAAACTTATTGATGGCGATGGAGATTATCAGCAGTTATAGGTTGTTTCTTGGTCATTTCTGTGTTTCTGGAAAATTGCTGGCCCTTATCTTTGACTCTTTGCTAATTTATGGCCTTTGCAGTTTTCGAAAATTTATTGGCGAAGCCTGGATTTATTTAGTTCACTACAGTATAGAAACATTTCTGATTTTAATTTTACATCTTAAGACAATTGATCTTGGTTTCTCCAAAGTAGTCTGCATATATAGAATCAAGTGAGAAATTGAGTATTAATTGGATAGGGGCGTTGATTTTTCATCTGATACCAAGGGCCCCAAGTAACAATTTAAATGCTAGTTAAATTTATAGCAGCTTTAAAATGGTTTTAAAATGGTCGGTAGAAGTACTGGGGTTTTATGAATACCGAATGCTAACAGATCTTAAAGTCCATTTATTCTTAAAAATAAGTTTTGAAGCAGCCTTGGCAGCAATAATATTAAGTGTCCATGGACTTGAGACCGGTTACTCTTGTGTTAGCTTTAACAAGGCTTTTATGTTATCAATCTTAAACCTTGTTGATCTTCTGGAGGGTTTAATGTATGTTTAGTTTTAAAATAATCTGTCTTAAGACGATAGCATCAAGTTGGATTTAAAACATATTCTTTAAGCACTTCATAAAACTTGCAGTTTTATATAAGATAGCAATAAAGCTCAAGTCTTAGATTGGCTACTGAAAAGACTATATTATAGGATTACTGGGAAAATATATTGCTTCATTAAGCCCATATAATATTTACAAATCCTATTGGACTTTTCTATTGCTTAAACCATTACTTTAACTCCTACCGCCTAGAGCTCTTTTAAAGCGGCCATCTTGTCATTCTGACTATCTGTCGTGATTCAGTAGCGGTGTTCAATATAATTTCCTTAATAATGGAAAATATTTCGCATAAATTCTTACAAGTTACAAGAAATGGTAATTAAAAAAAAAAGTAAAGTTGCAATCTTTAAAGATAATAAATGAAAATGTAGATCAACATAAAACTGGACAAAACTTGAGGTTATGGTGATCTAATTGGGTGTGGAAAACTTGATCGCAGCGCTGGAACACTTATGCGACACCGTGATAAGGCCAAGTAGTTTTATGAGCAGGCCGAGCAACCTTGGTCAAGACTAAGAAGCTTTACTCTAAGGAACAGTTAGGAGTAAACAGATTAATTACGGTAAATAAAAGGTTATGACAAAACTAATAGGATTTATGTCTTCTTTCTAAAAAACCTTGAGGCTTTAAATGATAAGAAG
Organism: Pissodes strobi; assembly: GCA_016904865.1. Lineage (NCBI taxonomy): Eukaryota > Metazoa > Arthropoda > Insecta > Coleoptera > Curculionidae > Pissodes > Pissodes strobi. The sequence goes on from MU185150.1 coordinate 79,892, forward strand.
CCATATTTTTACAAACAGCACAAACCTCCATATTTTAGGAAGGTAATATTACTAATAGTATTCAATAATTTTATCAGTTCCTACCTTAAAAAATACGAGGATTTTAGCAGTAATACAATATAAGATTACAAGCAAACATTTTTAAGTTTATCTATAATAATTAAACCTTGTTTAGAATTAGTCAATAATAATTTAATTATTTAAAAAAGCAGTAAATTCAAGGCGCTTTAATTTTTAGAAGGTATCTTTCCATATTTCTTCGAAAAAGTCGACTGCGTTATAATTTTTATCTCCCATTTCGGCGAATTTACCAGATTTTGGTGTTGCATTTCCTCCATGTTTATTCTTAGGAGTTGGAATGCATCATCGACTAGACGACATCACATGATGGACATTTATTTGATGTAACTGGTTTACAGGTTATGATAATTTTATCTAAAGATGTTATAAATCTCAGAGTTCTTAAACTCATCCTAATCTTAGATCACTATAAAGCCTATGGTTTTAAATGACACTTGCTAAAAGTTTTATGATTGCCTTGAAGACAATGATAAGAGAATCGATTTCAATGCAAGTTGGTTTTAAACAAGCCTTAAGATTTGGTCTTGAGACCCTCATAGCTCTTTGGCTGTAAGAGAGCATTTATCTTAACTTCAAGAGGTTGTCTAGAGCAGAAGATTTTAAGTGAGTCTTATGCATTTGGCTGTAACAACGTCTTGAAAACTATATTAATGCTTCTGTTGTTACTAGGGGCATACTATGAAAAATCGTCCGAGAAAGCGCTTAATTTGCAATGTATTAAACAATATTTACTCTCAGAGTAAGGATATAAAATAGAAAATATGTTTTCAATTATTTTTGCAATATTAGAATTATTGCATTTCGGGACCAAGGCCAATTTTATAAGCTAAGATTATTTGAACCTGCATTATAATAAATATATTCTATTAAATGAATTGAAATTTTGACATTAATGTATTTTATATGGAAAGTTTTTTGAGGTTCATCTAAACTGAGCTTAAGCTGGCCTTATACAATTAGACGAAAAGATTCCAAATAATTGAGCCACATGATTTGGCTGCAAACTGTCAAATGTTTCTTGAAATTAAAAGTAGCTTGAAAATGTGAATTAGCTGCGACTAACCCAAACTAACTCCATGTAGATGAATTAAATATTCAATTTGATGGACCTTAATTACATTCAAAATAAACAACGAACATACCAAAGCTATATATGTTTCATATTTTTTGAGACACTGTAAAGATTTGCAAAAGGCATAGGGACTTCAGCCCTTGTAAATAGCGATACAAAGAACTCACTCAACTTTCCAGAATAATTGCCCAGCTATTTACGGCAACTAGCCGAATAGTTTTCATCGAAATTCGAAGACCCGACAAAAGGCGTATCTAAGGAACCGGAAGTAGTTACCTAAGTGGCCATGTTGCGTTGACCCTTGGCATTCAAGCTGGACCGAAAGTCCGGGAAGTCATCTTAAAGGGAAATTTAAATTATCTGGGTCGGGACGGGGAAGAAAGGGGAATAGTTGTATTCGTCGTGCCATTTATGTCTATTGATGGTACAGAAACTTCATATAGCGCCTCATTTCGAGAATACGAATATACCGGAATATTAGTCAGAAAAAGTTTTTTTGTTTTCAAGGTGGTATTTCGGAAAACATTTTCTAAATCATGCAACTTTTTAACCCTGTTTCTACACTACTAAAACATCTATTAACATACATTTCCTATTTGAAGTAAAACGCAATCTTATCGCTTTTTGCCACTCTTTTTGCTCCAGAGTCTAGGATTACTGTAGCCCTGACTTTATCTTCTTTACTGATAAAAAAACATTTTAAGGTAAGTATCACTCATAATACCTACAACTAGTCGTTTAACACATTACGGTAGAATAAGATGAAGGAACAAGTCAAAACTAACATAAAATAAACAGATTTCTGAACGAACAGTCTCTTAACAACTTTAAAAGCCTTTTTCCCGCTGGTTATCATCTTATCATGTGGCTTGCCCATTGCAATTCGTGTTGCTCCCAACATCTACCAGATTTGTCCACTCTTTGATCTTGCCATTCTATATTTGATTACGCAGCGATAGACTCAAGAATTTTCTTTTGATTTTTGTTTAACACATTTCTATTTTTTTTATTGGTTCCTCTGTGAGGGCCCATCTCTCCCAACCGTAGGTCTGTGTTGGCATAGATTGTTCAAACATTTATTCATTTATTTTATTTTCATTTGCAAGGATATTCATGACTTGGGAATATTCCTTTCATTTCCAAAGACCGGGCACCCCACCTAAATATGCATTTTAATTTTTTCGGTGAACGTACTTGTCACTAGTCTATAAACGAGAACCACCTAGTGTAGTAGTAGGAGGTGAAATAGGAATTTGCCATCAATATTAATTTCCACTGGTAAGTTCTAAATAAATTTTTAGCGCCTCTGAAAATAGATTTGGTGAAATTGTGACCCTGTCGGTCACCTCATCTTATTTCCTGCTACTTTTCCGGCAATCGTTACATCTTTCCAGATATTCTTAACATTTTAAGATATCTAACTCAGTTTTGAATGACTTGCCCCAGTTAATATATAAAATATATGAACGACAGTAATGACAAACAGAGCTAATATTTATAAAGATGGTAAATGTAATATTTACAGAAACTAAGTAAATTTCCGCGGCATTTGTGGTTTAAATATTGATTTTAATTATTATTCATACGATACGCCAAGCGTCTGGTAGGCGCCTAAAATATTTCTAATCCAATATTCCGAAATTTAATTGCAGTTCTTGGCAGGACGAACTTTACTTTATGAAAATTAGTTCATAAAGTTGCGCCATAACGAAGAGGCAATCGAAAGCCGCCGAAAGTGTTGAATAAGTTTGTTTAATAGACGTCAAAAGCTGCCTCTGCGGGGTAATAACCTGCATCTTAATTAGCCTCTAATGAACACCTCGTTTCTCCGACCCCTAAATTTCTCCCGCTAATACCCTCTCATTCAGCTTTAGTCCGGGGTAGTATGGAGCTGATTATCCAAAGACATTATAATTTGTTTAACTATGATCAGACGTTGAAGAAGGTGACATTTCGTTGACCAACTTACTTTCTTTATCAACAAAAGCAAAAGAGCTTTGAAGCCATTAGCCTCTAGGACTCTAGTCGATCAACATCCTGACAGGCACAGAGCTTAGGTTAGTTAGATATGCATCCTCAGATAATTTATTCTCATCAATCGATGATGCAAGAAAGAAGAAGATTTAATAATAATAAATTCCACAGTGATCATCAGCTGGACGCAGGTCCTCCGTAAGGAATTCCATTTACCTCGTTGTTAAGCTTTCTGGTTTGGGCACAAGAATAATAAATAACCAGAATCCAAACTCTCAACTGTCACCGTGTATATTGTCTAAAAGCGCTGGGTGACCTTCAGTCCACGTCACAGCCAGAATTTCATGAGCGTGCTTACTGCATTTTGACTGATTTAATATTATCCATCTTATTAAGAAAATAGTAGCTGAACCACAGCACATATGTGCCGTGGCTGAACCATTGTTTATACAGTGCCGAACTTTAGTTGAGAATAAGTGAAACTAACCAAAATTTTATTGGACGACTAACTCAAACTAGCCAAGTATATTAAAATTGATTATAACGTATCGCAACTGGCTCAAATAAGTGAAATAAGTTGAGACTAAGTGAAACCGAAAGTTGATTGTACGACTAACCCGAACTATCCAAATCTATTAAAATTGATTACAACATATCGTAACTGGCTCAAATAAGTAAAATGAGTTGAGAATAAGTGCAACTAACCGTAGGTTGATTGGACCACTACCTAACCCTAACTAACCAAATCTTAAAATTGATTATAACGTATCGTAACCGGCTCAAATAAGTAAAATGAGTTGAGACTAAGTGAAACTAACCGAAAGTTGATTGGACGACTATACCCGAACTAACCAAAATTATTAAAATTGATTATAACGTTTCGGAACCGGCTTAAATAAGTAAAATAAGTTGGGACTAGGTGAAACTAACCGAAAGTGAATTGGACGACTAACCCGAACTAACCAAATCTATTAAAATTGATTATAACGTATCGGAACCGGTTCAAATGACTAAAATAAGTTGAAACTAAGTGAAACTAACCGAAAGTTAATTAGACGACTAACCAAAATTAACCGAATCTATTAAAATTGATTATAACGTATCGTAACCGGCTCAAATAAGTACAATGAGTTGAGACTAAGTGAAACTAACCGAAAGTTGATTGGACGACTAACCCGAACTAACCAAAATTATTAAAATTGATTATAACGTTTCGGAACCGGCTTAAATAAATAAAATATGTTGGGACTAAGTGAAACTAACCGAAAGTGAATTGGACGACTAACCCGAACTAACCAAATCTATTAAAATTGATTATAATGTATCGGAACCGGCTCATATAAATAAAATAAGTTGAGACTCGATAAAGAGGTATTCACTTCTATCACGTGTACTGTGATACTCGTAACTTTTTTATTTGTAAAAATGAATGCCTATCTTTTATGTACTCTATTAATAGATTGTTTTGCATGTTATTGATAGATATATCTATTATAACCAGTTCAAATGACTAAAATAAGTTAAGCCTAAGTGAAACTGACTGAAAGTTGCTTCAACGACTAACCAAAAGTAACCAAATCTCTTAAAATTTCTCATAATGTATCGGAACCGGTTCAAATGACTAAAATAAGTTGAGGCTATGCCAACCTAACCGAAAGTTGCTTCAACGACTAACCAAAACTATTAAAATAAATTATAATGTATCGGAACCGGCTCAAATAAGTAAAATAAGTTGAAACTAAATAAAACCAACCGAAAGTTGATAAGACGACTAACCAAAACTCACCAAATCTGTTAAAATTGATTAATATATGATTCTCTCACACTCTTTCTCTTTTATAACATCGAAAAGTATTCACTTCTATCACGTGTAATGTGCTACTCGCGACTTTTTTTGCCAATCTCGATGAATTATGGGGATCCTAGAGTCCAAAAAACATTAAATTCTAAAAAAAAAACAAAATTGTGTCCCTGTGTGTGTGTCTCTGTCCGTGACACGACTTTTCTCCAAAACCGTTAGGTCGATTTCTACCAAAATGGATATTTAGGAGTTTCGGGACAATATCTCCAGACGTTTTACAATTTTTTTTTAACCTTACAATTTAGGATAGTTTATATAAAGAAGAATATAAAAAAATTGGTTTTCACAAAAACGGCCTTAACGATTTTCTATATGTTTACAATTTAGTAGGCAAATAATACGTACTACCTCGTTTTTCAGTGAAAAATCGGTGCAGTCCCTTTACTCTTGAGAAAAATGAACAAAATCGATTTTCTCGGAAACAGCTCCAACGATTTTCTACAAAGTCTGTACTAATTTACCAATTAGTAAGGCAAATAATATGCAATTGTTTGTTTTCCTAAGGAAAATAAGATAAAGCCACTTTACTAGTGAAAATATTGACCTTCCAATTTTTCCCAGTTCTGTGGCGAGTGAGAAATTAGTACCGTTTATTTAAGAATTTTTCAAAAACCATCAGTGTTTTTCAAATTCACAGATTCCGATTCTGTATCTCGGATTCGCGTATCTGGCATACAGAATCCTCGTGTGCAAGAGCTCTTATTGTCGCCTCTCCTTTTAAGTTTTTTTCCTCTCTGGTATAACCGCGTATTTCCAACAGCTATTTTATTTACTACAGCTGATAGTCTGAGAACGAGGGATCTGTACCATGCATTTTAAGGAACCTCTATAACACTCGCAAAGAACCACCTAAAAAATCGATTTTTATGTAAATCAACCTAGCGGTGTCGATTTTAGAGTTCGCCAGACAATTCGGAATTGCGAAATTGGTGAAAATCGGCAATTTCCGAAAAATCTCATATTTTATGTAAATTTTTTAATTTTTGCCTTTCACCCTATATCTCCCTTACTTTAAGTCCGATTAAATTGAAATTTTTAGGAGAGCCAATTTGGACCTTATTTGTTATCATGACTGACATGAGAGAAATGCAAAAAACGTACGTGACCCTAGCTTTATTTTTTTAAAAAGTTGTTGACACGAAATTTGTTAAAAATATAGCAACAAATACCCGATCTCGAAAACTTTTTTGGTTTTGGAGATAAATATATATAGTAAGCGACAAACCGACAGAACTGAAGAAACTTTTTTATTTTGGTGTTTTTTTGATAAGTGGTTTGGTTTTTAACATAACGGTGCCACAATATCGAAAAAAACTATACCGACCGCGGCCGCTCACGCACTGCACAAGCATTAACGCCATGCGTAGCTTGAAAGCGCCAAGATCTGTATTGTACTAATAATCTATTTAATAATCGTAACGTTTATTTCGAAGTTTATTCCGTAAATTTTAATTTTGAGAAATGAGAAAAATATAAAAAATAAAGTATTAAATTTTGATAAAGGCGATTTTTTTTGTGATTTAAATAGATTCGATTTAAAATATCGTTCACTCTGTTATTTATGCCCAGTGTTTTTCAACATATTCATTTTATTTCTACATTCAACTTCGACTCGTATAGTTAAGCAACAATAGTTAAGCGATAACAATGTTGCAAGGCACATTCGCTTTAAAACATTTTCATTTATTTGTATAAGTAAATAACGTGCACCTGCAGTTGGCTGTAATTCCCAAAAAGCTCGGTTTTGCTTCTTTTAGTATCTTTGGTACGAGAGCATTGTTTTCGATGTAGCAGCCAAAATCTGTAGGTTTTGGAACTTGAGATTGAATTACGCCCTTTTCACATGCATGAAAATGCATCTTTGATGAGGCAAATCTCTAAAATGAAATACCAACGATTATAGTTAATAATGCACTTCAGTGATAAAGAGGTTACAAATTTAACATAATTAGGTAGGTACTTTTAACCCTGGAACTGCACACTGGGGTCTAAAAAACCCCGGCGCATATTTCGGTTAATATAATACGCGCATGTGTGCACATTTCGGCTCGTCAGCACCTTGTAAATTTAGTTTTGGTCGATAGCGTTGGAAGACGATTGTTTGTGCCGTATTATTCGCTTTGACACTTTGTGATTTCGAGCTATTTTGTTATTTGGGTACGTCAGACCCCAGTGTGCAGTTAACGATTATTAAAATTTTATGCTAATTTGTTGGTATTTGCTAATTTGTGGCATATTCCAACAGCGAAAATCGTCGTGCTTTGACTGAACAAGAGTTATTGGTCGAAGGCACAAATCTGTAGGCAAATGAGGAACAATCTGACACAGACGAAGATATTTTTGGGGATTTGTCGCTGTGTCTAAAGATCAGTGAAACATTAGGGTTACTTATACCCCAAGATGATCCCGTTGGTGTTAACTTACCAAAACCAAAGTTAGATGTTACATTTAGCCACGTGGGTTAGATCGCAAAATAAGTTTCGCCTGTGCAGTGTGCCACAAACCTTAGTGTTTGGAACATAGAGAGCAACTTTGTTTCATCTGTGCAACTCAAAAATGAAGTACTTCGCTAAGAATAAAAATACACCATTTTGTAAATGTATTGGTCTATTACTTTAGTTTAAAGAGTTTTTTAGTTATATGTATTCGTTTTTACAGTTTTTTAAAAATATTTTTGTTTTTTTTTAGTACGTAAGGAAAATCGAGAATTTCATCAGGTTTTCGTGTCATCGAAAATTTGTGTACTTAAGTAAACGTAACTTTTGAACAAAGTGAATTTTTTTTTGTATTTCATGATCCAATAAATAAAAAAAAAACTAATATTTGCTTTCATCATTACTTTAAAACTAAAAAACACCTTGGGGTTTCCCAGACCCCAGAGTGCAGTATATGTAACAAAAAATAAGTGTGCCATTCCAGGGTTAAAAAATAAAATGACGCAGACAAACACAGAAATTAATGTTACTCACCTAATGTCAGTTTTACAATTTGGAAATATATGCGCTCGTAATTCGTCCATATTTCTCATAAAATTTGGCCGGCCGTACAAATTAAAAAAAAAATGCTCTGCAACTTGTCCATAGAGTAGTCATAGGCGATTCGACTCATTTTAGTGATTCGTACCATTCGAATAAAATGTACAAATGATTCATACCAAAAATTTGTATCTTTTTTTCTGTCTTGTATAATACTTGCGTAATCTTACCGCTCCGTGCTGATGCTGACTGTTCCATATTGATATTGGTTATACCATTAAACAATGGTTATACATATACATACCTACTATTTAATTTGTATTTTAGCATTTCGGAGTCATTTTCTATCTAAGATATATGTTCAGTTTATTATTATAAACGCGAAACTATTTTAAAACGTTTTCAATGTATATATTTAATAATTCTGAATTCTGTATACCTATAAAATAAATTAATGTTTTTTCACCTGGTCTAAGCAACTGAAAAACCCTCTAGATTTAATGCTAGTAAGGTATCTCAACTTGTATTTCTAAACTTCAATTTAATAAAAATAGATTAAAAAATATGAGTTAAATACTTGTTTCACTTTTTCTTAATAAGGATACACTTTAATTTAATGTTTATTTTGTTAAAAGATACTTTCCTTCTTGTTTTTTATATTACCTATATATTTTATACCTATTACAATATCATTTTTTGTATCTATTTCTTTCAGATATTATCTTTTTAATTAATATACCCTATTAGTTATGTTACTGTCAATCCTGTTATTTCTTATGGATAAAATAAAAGAAAAATACCTGGTACTATTTCTTATTATATTTCAATTAAAACAAATAGATACTCCATACATTATGCTTAGCAAATATTACGACCGATATCTATAACGAACTTGCTCAATGTTTCTGTCTCTCTTTGGACTCGCCTTTACCGAAAAAAGAGCGAGAGCGACAGAGATAATAATACTAGGAGTGCTCCGATCGTCAAATCAAACGCATCCATACTAGCATTAAAAGATATTTCGTTCAAGGGAGCGGTCGAATCGGTTATTTTGTTCAGGACTTATCCCTGTCTCTCTCGCTTTTTTTTTCGCTAATGGCGAGTTCAAAGAGAGACAAACATAAAACCAACGCTCAACGGATATGGCACGCTACTACAGTACAATACAAGCCAACTTAACAGTCGCGACGCGGCCGTCGAAGTGTTTTATTGCAGCATCGTTTTATTGAAAACTAAAGTAGTTATCAAAAAATCACCGAAATATAAAAGTTTTTTCGGTTCTTTGGCTACAACTTTGTCGCTTACTATATACATCTATCTCTAAAAGCAAAAAATGTTTCTCGATCGAGTATTTGTTGTTGCATTTTTAAGAAATTTCGTGCCACCAATTTAAAAAAAATAATAATAAAACTGGTGACACGTTCTTTTTTTGCCTTTGTCTCACGTCACTCATAATAACAAATGTCGAAATTGAGTCTCCTAAAAATTTTAATTCTATCAGACTTAAAGTAAGAGAGATATAAGGTGATAAGCAAACATTAAAAATATCACATAAAATATGAGATTTTTCAGAAATTGCCAATTTTGACCAGTTTCGCAATTCTGAATTGCTTGGCGAACTCCAAAATCGGATGCGCAAGGTTCATTTACATAAAAATCGATTTTTTTAGGTGGTTGTTCGCGAGTGTAATAGAGGGTGCATCTTAGACATGCATCGCTTGTTATCCGACTATGAGCGCCGACACTGGCGAGTTTCGGCGGAATTTCGGCGGATCGACCAGTGCAAGGTCACGGCAGCCAATGCGTAGCAACGAGGAAAGATTGGCTTCTGGTTATTTATTATTCTTGTGGTTTGGGCATGTGCTATTACTTTCATCAATTCATCTAGTTAGTGGACATTTTCTGCTTTTATATGCGCCATCGCTAGGTCGCCACCATAGCATTCGTTTTATCCATTTTTCATCCGATGTTTTAGCTTACCGATTCAATTAAAATGGAGACTTTTTTCCCAAAATCTCTATTGTGAGATATATCTCGTAGTCTAGATATTTATAACATGGAAGTTGCTCAGCAAAAATATATTATTATGATCGTTTTTCTCTGATTTTTCCTGGTTTCTTCCTAGAAAATTTCAGGCTATGTTGCATATTTCCAGTATTATGTCTTTTTGAATATGATGGTGTATCTCTCCAACTAGCTGAAGATGTTACGTGAAAATTGTCTGTGTGATGTCTGTTGTGGATATTATTAATGGCATAATTTGCACTCTTTCCTGTTTCTAAATTCTTTTCACGTCTGTTTATGTTGTCCTGTTGTGTCGTATAGTTTTATCAGTGTAGGATGATTATATCGTACTACAGTTTGAACCCATTATTTTCTAATATACTCTTCAATGTATACTATTAATATTGTGTTTCTGCTGATATCAGATTAAATTTAATTGCTAATGCCTGGTGTATTATTTTCGCTGCCATGTTATGCCCTTGCTGTGTATCCTGTGCCTGCTAATATTTTGCATCCCCCTGTTACATGTGCAATTGTTTCCTGGTGTTTGCATATCTGTGTTTATTTCATAACGCATTTTTTGATACTCCTTGTTTTTAACATTGGAAATGTTTTTGTTTTCCTATTATGGGGTATTAAATCACGAAAAAGTGCATGCTACATTTGGCACATCGCGTAATATACGTGAGAGATCGTGTTATTCTGTTCCTGAGGATGGAATCGGTTCAAATGACAAAAATAAATTAATGCTAACTGAAACTAACCGAAAGTTGATTGAACGACTAACCCAAACTAACCCGAACTAACTAAGAGTAACCAAAAGCACAAAAAGGGTTAAAACGAATCGGAACAAATTAAAAAAATAAAAGTAAGTTAAAACTAACTCAAAGTAACCGAAATTTGGCGAATAACCAAAACTAACCATAAAAATTAAAATTGGTTATAACCTATCGGATCCGGTTCAAATTACTAAAACAAATTGGAACTAACTGAAACTAACCGAAAGTTGATTCCAAAAGCTCCAAAAAAGGCTAAAACGTATCGGAACAGATTTAAAATATTAAAGTAAGTTAAAACTAACCAAAACGAACCGAATTTTGGCGACTAACCAAAACTACCCAAAAACATTAAATTCGATTATAACGTATAGGCGCCGATTGAAATGTCTAAAATTAAAACTAACTGAAATTAACTGAATATTGATTGAACGACTACCCACGACTACTATCTAACCCAACCTAACGCAATCTAACCAAAAGCACCAAATATGGCTAAAACGTATCGAAACAGATTAAAAATATTATAGTAAGTTAAAAGTAACCCAAATTAACCGAATTTTGGCGACTAACCAAAATTAACCAGAAACATTAAAATTGGTTATAACATATCGGAAAGCTGATTGAATGACTAACCAAAACTAATCAAAAATAACCAAAAGCACCAAAACGGACTAAAATGTATCAAAATAGGTGACACAAATTAAAGTAAGTTAAAACTAACCAAAACGAATCGAATTTTGGCGACTAACGAAATCTAACCAGAAACATTATATTTGACTATAACGTATCGGAGCCCGGTTCAGATGAATACTTTGGTTTCTTGACAGTGAGTTCCCAAGGTCGCATAACGACACGGAAAATTTTAGTGAACGTCACGACACGGTTTATGCATAACTGATTATAGCGTATCGGAACCCGCTCAAATAAGTAAAATAAATTGAGACTAAGTGAAAATAACCGAAAGTTGATTGGACGACTAACCAAAACTAACCAAATCTATTAAAATTGATTAAAACGTATCGGAACCAGTTTAAATGACTAAAATAAATTGAGACTAAGTGAAACTAACCGAAAGTTGATTAGGCGACTAACCAAAACTAACCAAATCTATTAAAACTCATAATAACGTATCGGAACCGGCTCAAGTAAGTAAAATAGCTTGAGACTAAGTGAAACTAACCGGAAGTTGATTAGACAACTAACCAAATTTATTAAACCTGATTATTTGATATCGGAACCGACTCAAATGACTAAAATAGGTGGAGACTAAGTGAAACTAACCGCAGATCTAGGAAGGGTAAACTAACCGCAAGCTGATTAGACGACTAACTAAAATTAACCAAATCTATTAAAATTGATTATAACCCAGTTGACCTGTGATATCTCTGTGATATCCTAACTTGGGCTTATTCATAGAACCGAGTTTTATCACAATGTTTTATAGCTTATCTGCAACTGATCCCATTTTTCGTTGCAGAGCTACAATGTAACTTTGTTTTTGTGTTTGGGTTAAAACCGGGTGACACCTGTGTTATCAGAGAGTTAGAACCAACTTTATCTCTTCGTTAGCAGGAATGTATCCCATTGGGAATCTACGGATATATTTGGCAAATAACATGGTTTAGGGAAGTTTTGTCAGAGCTCTTGCCGAGGGTCATCTTTGTTTCGTCATAGTTTCATCTCTGTAGCGAAGCAGTTCCGACACTCAGTTGTCGTAAATTTCTAGTCTCTAGACGCGGAAAACGAAACCAATTAATACCCTTAACGAGGCTACGAAGCTCTCATGTGCCCATTGTCGCCATTTTTTAGTATCTTGATCTTGATCTTGTTGACATTTACGATTGATGAATGTCGCGATGCGGGTGTAATATTTTTGAATAATAATAATTATTATTATTCACATATTTGTTGTAGTGTAGTTATGTGATTAGTGTGATTACCGATTTGTCGGAGGGAATAAATAAGTGACAAATTTATTATTGTTCTGCATATTAGTAGGTATACTGTGTAAAATTATTGGTAGTGATAGCATCAGATTGGATACGACATGGAAATCAGCGCTTACAAAGGAATATTGCCAACGGAATTGAAGATTAAAGATACACTAAATAATGGTATTATATTATATTTTCAATAAAAGCTTTAGAAACTAGGTACCTATTCTTCATTCTTATTTTAATGTCCTTTTAGTCCAAATTTTAAAAATATTTGCGCTTATAATAGTGGGTTTTTAAAAATTCTTCTTGTAACAACCATAGAAGATTTAAAAATCCAAGGCAAAAAAATATAGGTAAGTTAATATTTTTCAGGTCAACTTGCGATAGTGCTTTAATTGTGGCATTTTGACAGATTTTTACAAAATCTTAATGTTCATTGGAATCGTCTATAATATCTGATAAAAGATAGACATAAGATAGTTTTCACACTCATATAAATCACATTGGATTATTATTTAGGATAGAAAATAACGGCATTATGTAAAAATCTATTGGAATACCACATACCTAATATATACAGGAAAAGGGGGTTTCAAGTTCGAACTTAACCATTGGGATATTTTAAAAACTGTAAGAGATAGGAAGATGATTAAACTAGAGTAAAATTTCGCATTTTCATTCCAAACAATATGCTATTTAGAAAATTTTAAAATATCGAGTACCTAGTTCCGGAGATATCTGGGAAAAGAAAATTTTACAAAATCGTTTTATTCTTTTCCTGGACTTATCTAAAAACAGATTTTAAAATAATTATACATTTCGATTGCCACTTTTTCCACACTATCCAATGGTGGTATTTTCAGTAAAAATCTAACGAAGAACCACGTAGCCTCCACGATTATAAAGTACTCTTGTTCTTACTGGGGCACTCTGTACAAGGTATCCCAAATTCCAGGGTGACCATCGGGATCCTGGAAACCGTAAGAGATACTAAAATGTTTTAATTTTGGCAAAGTTGCGCATTTTGGTACTCAATAAAATGTCGTGCAGAAATTGAAGAAATTCCGAATACTTTCGGAGATATCTGATCAAAAACGAAATTTTGTAAAATTGTTTTTAATTTTTGTTGGCTCCATTTGAAAAGATATATTGAAATTTGATGATGGCTGCTCGGAAACGAAACATCGGATCTTGAAATTTAATAACGTCGATCATTGTAGAGGGGGAAAAGTGGCGTCGTGATGATATAACATATATTTCAATATACCATTTCAAATTGTCAGAAAAAATTAAAATAATTTTAAGAAATTTGTTTTTTTAAATCTCCAAAAGTATTCGGAATTTCTTCAATTTCTGAACGGCATTTATTGAGTACCAAAATATGCAACATTAATTTAAACATTTTCGTATTTCCCACAGTTTCCGAGATCCCAATGGTCGCCATCGAATTTGGGACCCCCTGTATTTTAACGAATGTCATTGTTATAAAATTGATACATATTTAATACATTGTTTGTGATAAAACATATCTGTTTAAGTGACGATTCCTCTCTGTTATATATATTGCTAATATAGAACATGTTATGCGTCGGCTTTAGCACAGAGATGTATATAACGCAGCGCTTTCAGAGCGCCTGCTTTATAACTGTTATGGGTATGCTATACAGCTTGCGATGAACCAGAGATATCTCTTGAGACGGACATTGGATTGTTACTGGACTCCACATTGACTCTCCTGGTCACATAGCTATGATTTACGAAAGATCGGCTGTTTTATCTCTGAAATATCTTAAACTTATGTAATGGTCAACTGGGAACGTATCAGAACCAGCTCAAATAAGTGAAATAAGTTGAGACTAAGTGAAATTAACCAAAAGTTGATTAGACGACTAACCCAAACTAACCAAATCTATTAAATTTGATTATAACGTATCGAAACCGACTGAAATGACTAAAATAAGTAGAGACTAAGTGAAACTAACCGGAAGTTGATTAGACGACTATCCAAAATTAACCAAATTTATTAAACTTAATTATAACGTGTCGGAACCGACTCAAATGAAAAACAAGTTCAGACTAAATGAAACTAACCGAAAGTTGATTAGACGACTATCCAAAACTAACCATATCTATTAAAATTGATTATAACGTATCAGAACCAGCTCAAATAAGTAATATAAGTTGAGACTGCGTAAAACTAACCGAAACTTGATTAGACGACTAACCAGAACTAACAAAACCAATTAAAATTGATTATAACGTATCGGAACCGATTCAAATAACTAAAATAAGTTGAGACTAAGTGAAACTAACCGAAAGTTCATTAGACAACTAACCAAAACGAATCAAATCTATTAAAAATGATAATAACGTATCGGAGCCGGCTCAAAAAGTGAAATAACTTGAGACTAAGTGAAACTAACCGGAAGTTGATTAGACGACTAATCAAAAGAAACCTAGTTTATTAAACTTGATGATAACGTATTGGAACCGACTCAAATGACTAAAATAATTTGAGACTAAGTGAAACTAACCGCAAGTTGATTAAGCGACTAACCAAAACTAACCAAATTTATTAAAATTGATTATAACGTATCGGAACCGACTCAAATAACTAAAATAAGTTAAGACTAAGTGAAACTAATCGGAAGTTGATTAGACGACTAACCAAAACTAACCAAATTTAGTAAACTTAATTATAACGTATCGGAATCGACTCAAATGAATAAAATAAGTTGAGACTAAGTGAAGCTAACCGAAAGTCGGTTAGACGATAAACCAAAACTAACCAAATATATTAAAATTGATTGTAACGTATCGAAACCAGCTCAAATAAGTAAAATAAATTGAGACTAAGTAAAACTAACCGATGGGTTATTAGACGGGTAACCAAAACTAACCAAATCTATTATAATTAATTATAACGTATCGGAACCGACTCAAATAACTGAAATAAGTTGAGACGAAGGGAAACTATCCGAAAGTTGATTAGATGACTAATAAATCAAATTTAACCAAATCTATTAAAATTGATTATAACGTATCGAAACCAGCTGCAAAATAATTTGCGACTAACTAACCCAAACTAACCGAAAGTTGATTAAACGACTAACCAAATCTATTAAAATTGATTATAACGTATCGGAACCGGCTCAAATAAGTTAAAAAACGTCGAGACTAAGTATAACTAATCGAAAATTGATTAGACGACTAACTAAAACTAACCAAATCTATTAAAATTGATTATAACGTATTAGAACCGACTCAAATGACTGAAAAAGTTGATACGAAGTGAAGCTAACCGCGTTAGATCAAGGATTGAAAGACGAATCGAATGCAGTTTTTACAACCACCTCTAATGTTATAAATTGTAAAAACGATCGAAACTTGAAGTAATATGCATTTATGTGGTATATTTTGATAAACTAAACTTACGTAATCTGCTAAAAGTCATTTTTTACATTAGATTGTGTTAAGGGTGGGTGAGGGTGACTTTTAGTTTCTCACGACAGACTAGTCGTGGTCTCATATCGTTAGATCGAGGAATGTCAGACGAATCGAGTGTAAATGGTATTTTGCTTTTTCAACCGCACTTATAACGTTATAAATTGTAAAAAAGAACGAAACTTCAAGTAATATGCATTTATTTGGTATATTTTGGTAAAGTAAACTTACTTAATCAAACGTGATCTCACCCAAACTTCTATCAACTATTATATTTCCATTATGAGTTTTCTCAGATCTCAAATTTAGTGAGCGTTGCGTTCTGCTTCGGCATTTTCAATGTCTCCCCTGGTTGCATCTTTGTGAAGGATTGTGAATTTTTCCATATTATTATTTCCATGACCATTGTTCTATTTTATTTCCTGATATTTGAATCCCTTATGATTACGGAACAGATTTCAGCGGTCTTTTCTTTGTTATGCAAGTATTTTCTGAGGATCTTTATCTAACTTGCATGGTGCATTTGAATGTCTATAAGTCCTCTTCCTTGTTCTGTCCTATCTATTGGAAGTCTCTCTTTATATGAGCTTTGGTGTGGTTTATGTTTCGTTAGTGCAGATCTTGTGAGTATATTTATATTTTCTAGGTATAAAGTTGTTATTATTCGAAAGAAGTATAGTCTGTAAACCGAGCGTTGATCGTTACGTCATAAATCCTGACGTCAGATCAGTTTTGAAGCATGTCCTGAATTGATTCACAAGAGTCTTGGGAGGAGCATAACTTACGCTTCGCGCATGATCCATTTCGTGTCGGTAAAATAGACGGCTATTGTCGATCTCGAATGTGAGGTTAGATAGGACGCTGAATTAAAACCCAAAACAATAACAAACAACATGTCATGCTCATTAACTCGTGATTCATAGATTTAATTTAAAGAAACTAAGCGATAAACAGGCCTTTTTCACTCTGGTAAGATAATATTTGGATCTCCAATATGAATATTTTAATTGTATGCAATCTACTTTGTTTTAGGTGAAGAAAAAAAGTCTTGTGTGGTTTGCAATAGGAACTTAAATAAATTAACAACACAATACAAACAGAAATATTCTAGTGTTCTAGTAAAATTCCAGCAGAAATTCTTAGATATACAGGGGTCTTGTTATCTTGTGTGAATGAAAACATATCTAAAACCTGCGAAATTTCAAATAATAAGTGGAAAAGTTATGTAATTATGCATGTGATATGTGGTTAATTGAAGAAACATTCAACTCAATTCAAAAGCAATGTACTGTGAAACAAACTTGGCCGGGAGAATAGTGTATAAAAAATCACAAAGACATTTTTAATATCAGATATGCAACTGAAACGTGATTTGTACTTTTTCTTTACCAATTAATTTTTATTTGTCATACGATTGTGAACTTGTAAGCATCTGTAAAGTGCAGTAAACAAATTAATAAAAAGAGAAATTTACCATTGCAGTAAACTTTGGCATATATTTAAATTTGACTATAAATGCAATTTTATTCTTTGGTTAGCTACGGTTTTTGTTGTCTTATCATTTAATTAATCATTTCACATTACAGCAGTGTTCTGTAGTTAATAAAACTGAAAGACCTCAAACATGTAGCTTTTCTTTGGTTTTATATATGTAGGTAAGTAAGTTTTGTTTACAATTTATAACGCTTAGATTCGTAAAAGTTTATTTGATTTTTTTCAGTTTTGCTAATTATGTAGCTGTAAATATCGCCCTTACGGCCTTAGTTCAAACTTTTAATAATATTTATGCTATTTTTAACATAGGACATCTCGTATAAAATATATTAAATGAGTGACGGTATAGCATAATATTGTATTTGAGTCTGTTGTACTTCAGTTTTAACCAAAACTAACTAAAGTAACTTAGACAAAGTAGAGTAGATTGACACCATAAAATAAAACTCAAGTATGAGAGAAAACGAAAACAATGCTAATTTATTTCCAAAGAACGCCCAAATGTTTATGAAATGGAAAACAAAACATTTTATATAACCTAAAGTGTGCTATAACATGATTCATATACAACAACAGAAAAGGTCTGGCGTATATGTGTTAACTTTAACAATTTAAAATCATATTTTTCTTTATACAAACTTACAATAAACACCAATGAAAAACAGATTGGAAAAAATACCTTACATAGCACAGAGAGATAAAACAGAGTACTATAATACAATATTAAAATACTATTGGCATGTATCGATCAGCCAGCCACAAAATTCATCGGGAGACACAAATGACAGACAAGACAAAAGATAATAAAGCATTATAATTCAATTCGTCATAAAAAACACAATAATTCACTCATTATAAAAAACCATACCACACAATCGATGGAAAGGGGTGTTTTAATTTAAGGTTCTTGTATCATGTTTTACAAAAGCAGTCATAGCATCTTCTGTGCTTATGAGCACACTCATCGCTAAAATAATACTTATCATCCGAGTGACAAGAATTGAGATCGATAATGACCGGTAATATATCCAAAGCATCTCTGCTTCTTCCAGTCCTCGCTAATTGTATTATAGCATTTGTGTGATGAACATAATTTCTCCATTTTTTTGGTGTAATCTAAAACAGATTCTCTTATAAAATAGCAATATCTAAAAGTTTGACTAGATTCTTACCTTTTGAAGTGCTTCATTCCACAAATTTAAAACAGCTTCGCTTGTGACAGGATGTATCGAACTGATGCATCTGCTTGTGACAGGATGTATCGAACTGATACAAGCCTCGTAGTAACGCTTATGTTCTGACCATCCCATCTCAATAGGATTATATTAGCAGATCAGTAGATATCTGCACTCTGTCAATATTCATCAGATTCGTTTGCAATGAACGCAGTGTGAGATGTTCATCTACAATAAAATCGAAATAATGAATAAATTATTTAAAATAATGAAAAATTAAATGCAGATTACCTTTCTCATACATAGCAATCATAGAATACATGCTCTCCTTATAGTATGACCATGAACTTTGTGAAGAGGCGCTCCATGAGAGGAAATAATAGCAACATTTGCCTTAGTTTTAAAGTCAACAAGTTTCTAGACTGCCTTTCAATGCATTCTTTGCACAGTGGCTGACGATATTCCTAAAGCATCAGAAACTCTCTACAACAAATTAATAATCCTACTCTTTATATATTGTTAAAACTGCACTTTTGTATCAACTTACATTAGGTATATACTGCACTCACGGGTAAAAGCGTTTTCTCTGCTGCTTTTTCGCGATTAAAATAGTCTATTAGTTTTAAAATGAGGACTGCGATAACAATCACAAATAAGAACAGAAAAATACGTTGGACGAACATCAAATAAAATAAATAAATATATATTTGACAGATGAGAAATTTAATTAATTTCATCTGATATCCTAGCATGCGCAGCTCAACGTACGTCCGTGACGTCAAATTTCTGTCACCCCCGATTGACGGTGGTATGAGAGAGAAAGACAAGGTATGACGTAACGATCAACGCTCGGTTTACAAACTATATGTGAGGAGCGGAAGAGCAAATAATACGCTAATGCCTTTTAATAGGTGCTTCAAATTCAACTTAGTGTTGAGGTTAGTCTCAGGTATGCGCTACTTCTAATAGTTACTTTTTTATGATGTACCACACATCATAAAAAGGCAACTACTAGAACCCTACCTACCTGAGAATAACGTCAACACCAAATTGAATTTGAAGTACCTATTAAAAGTCATCCGTGTGTTCGGCTGAAATTCTCAATATTTGTGTTTCATATTCCTGTATGTTATGTAGTATGTTGTTGCTAAGAGCCTCTGTATCTATTTTATCTACCTATTTGCCTCTTTTTATACATAATTTTTTGCATTTACTAATCCGATATCCATATCAATGCCTGCTGTTGTTTCCTCTATTATTTTAGGAAGACTTCTCATTTGGGTCTGTATTGATATATACATCTTGATATTATTTATATAGGGAAGAGCATTTTGTATTTTGGTTTGTTATGATGTATTATCTGAAAACAGACTTTTGTGTTATTTAATATATTGGCGAGAGAGTTCAGGCGGAGGCAGAACCATAATGGGCTTATGAGTCTCTTCGAAAGATTTTTTATTTTTATTTTTTCCTTTCCTGTTATTAAAAGAATGTTTATTCTCCAGGTGTTCATGATTGTTTGCAGGAAGTTTCTTATAGTTGGATGCATTTTGTAAAATCGTGGTATTTACTTCCGCCATAAATGTAGTACGCAGAGTGGAAAGCTTTATTTCTTATCTCTTATTATCACAGAGTCTATCTATTCTTTACATCGTAACATTGTAAATATTACAAAATCCAGTACTGTGATTTTTTCCTCTTACTGGTCGATTTTTGTTGTCGATACTCTAGGTACCTTACTTTTCGCCACCTTACTTCCGGTATTCCGAATTGCTCTAAAGATAAATCCGTTTGGAGCGCCCACTTATCAGATGTGGTATATATATTCATTTTTGGGGGAATTGGCAGCCCTTCTCGTCTGGATACTCAAGGCGGGCAGGAAGTTTTTGAGTATCTAAAATTATCTTTGGTATTTTTGACGATCAGGTCTAAATATCGTCTGATTGTGTCGTTGAATTAATTAGCAAATGACCTAGTATGTGTATTTTCTGAAATTATCGGCCATATCGCCTATAAACGATGTGTGATGAATAGTGTGGTGATTCCTTTTTAAAGGTATGTTGGACATTTGTGTTTCTATTTAAGATGGTTACAACTGTTTACAATTTAATTAGGGTCCTTCTGTGGGATATAATTTCCTCCCTTTGGGACTGAACGTCCGTCAGCGGCCTTTCTATGCTGACCTAGCGAGTTTCCGGTGTCATTTAGCCGAACAGAAGTATTTTTTCAAGGTAATACGACCTCCTGGTGAAGACGTCGCTTCGCAGGAAACGCCAGTATGTGCAAATCTACTAGATACAAGTGACATCTATACTTTTTTTTCTTATTAATAACTTCTTATCACTATTATCGTTACTTACCTTTCTGGTTAATGAATTTACTGCTAAACGAGTTTAGGTCGTGTACTTTCTTTATCTTATATATTGTCGTTGCTTTTCATTTTGATTAATGAATTTACTGTTAAACACGGTTGCTCTTTTATTGCATATATTTTCGTTATTTCATTTTGATTATTGCATTTACTGTTCCTGCCTGTAGGCGATCCCTTATCGCATATCATGCCTTACTATTTTTTTATTGAGTTACTGAACTTCATTGTTGGATGGCTTTATGCCATTTATTATCTTTGTCGATTATTCATTATTGACTTTCCTTATTACCGATATAGTAGTGTTCAAGGCGTGATTATCTGATTTATTTGTGTACTACACTTACCTACCTTAACAATAAGTTTTTACTGTAATTGGCTGTAAGCCTCATGACAGTAATTTGTCTAAGATAACTGCTATTTGAACCGATCTGTTTCCGCATGTATTTTTAGATCGGCTGCAGATTGAAAAGAGCGTCCAACAGGATGACACAATTTCCCCAAAACTTTTCACGACTCTCAAAGAATATATGTTTAAAAAAATTGAATTAGACAATCAAGGCGTAAACGTAAGTGGAGAAAAGCTAAACCACCTATGCTTTGCCGACGATATCGCGCTGATCTCAGACCGACTAGATGAGGCAAATGAAATGGTCTCAGAACTATCAGCAACTTTCCAAAAAGTAGGCTTAAAAATCAACATTGCCAAGGCCCAATGTATGACAAATCTAGTCCCCAGCTGTAACCTAATGGTAGAAGGAAAATAAATTCAATACGTAACATGTTACAAATATCTGGGACATGAGATCCGAATGGGAAAAACAATCAGACCTGCGAACTCAGCAAAAGGATAGGATTGACCTGGGCTGCCTTTGGCAGTCTAAGACATGTATTCAAAACAGATCTACCGATATGCCTCAAACGAAAGGTGTTAGACCAACGCATCCTCTCGGTGTTGAAGTATGGCTCGGAAACTCTAACGCTAACACAAAAAACTGTCAATAAAATAAGAATAACTCAATGAGCTATGGAGAGGTACATGTTAGTAGTGACACTGAGAGATAAAATAAGAAATGAAGAACTACGTAGAAGAACAAAAGTTACGGATGCAATAGAAAGAGTCACCCACTTAAAATGGAACTGGGTCACTGTCGCAAGAAGGTCAGATAATAGATGGACGAAGAGACGAAGCACACAGAAACAGGAGACGACCGCCAAGTCGATGGATGGATATAATATGAAAATAATATCTTGAAACTGGATCCAAGATGCCTAAGACCGAGCAAAATGATTTAGGCTAGGAGAGGCTTATGTCCAGCAGTGGACGAGACAAGCTGCTATATGATGATGGTGATGATAATGATGATGATGAATTGCTATTTGCAACTTTATTTTTTTGCCTTAACATTGACATAGAACTGAGCTCAGTTCGTGGTACTTACCGGCTAGGTGTATATATACTTACTTTATAGAGTAATTCATTGATTTAATAGATCTGCATTAACTGCTTATTGATATATTGATATTATCGCAACCATGGGATTAATTTGGATTAGTTTGTCTAAATAACACTGCTTGTTTTTGGTACGTTATGACTAACTGCGACTAGTCAGTATCTCTAGAATCCGAGATTTAGTTAAAACTATTTCCAGGCAGGAATTAGACAACCTTAAGGATATAGGACCCAGATTAAAACTTAGAAACTTAGTTTAATTTGATTTAATAGCCTGATTATCTAGACGAGTGCAACTCTTCTCATCAGTTTATGAGCGATTCCATATATCCAACTTAATTAATTGGCTTTAAAGTGCTTATGTAAGTTTTTCATATTTAAATAAATAAATAAAATGGAATCTTGATGTTTAGCTTGGTAAGCTATGAAATAGATAGTGAATAATTCGTATATCTTCAGTTTTTTTAAACCTTCTTAAATAGGTTTCTTTTTTATTTTTTTTATCACCATAATTTCAATGATCAATAATTATTGGTAAATCCTAGTACCCAAAATTTAGTGGCGCCTTCACCTAGCTGACAAGACATAGACTCACACCTTTAATTATTATTGTCGAAGCCGATGAGAAAACTTGGCATATGGACCGCCTCTTATGCAATTAACAAATAGTGATAAATAATTGGCACCCTACGCTTAAGGCTGTTTACAACATTCTGGACCCTTCATAGCCTTTTTGCCCTTCCGAAATAACATTATATGTTTGAAGGTTTTATTTAACCTTTTTTCTTATATACTGTTAATTTCATTATTTTATACAATGTCTATAAACAAGTTATTGGTAGACAATTAGCAGAATGTTACGTGTTGTGGTTTTTCGATTTTATACATGTTTCCTCTACTGTTAGAAATTGTGACAGTAGTTGTGGGTTTTCTATTACTACATTTATTTGAATAGTTAGGTATTTATATATCGATGTGATGTCTTTATACCAAAAGTTTTCTTTCCGATCTGTTACTGGGCATTTCCAGTAATATGTGTTTTTTTAGAATAATTTGCAGATCTTCTGTGGTTATTTTGTATTTCGTTTATTCTTCTTTTCTCTTTTGGTCCAGTATCCCCTCGTTTAATCTACGATGCTGTACGATTATGTTGTATGGGTTCTGACTATATTCCATCCCAGAATTTGCTGATTTCTTCTCTACTTGGTGGTATTTCTCAAGTTGCTGCTATTTTCTTATCAAATAGTTTTTCTATTGCGCTTGAAAGAAGCGTTATCTGTTTTTGTCGATGTTTTTTTTTGTATCTGCGCAGACGTGCTGAGTATGCTGTCAATTTTTATTTGAGTGCGTCCAACATTTCTGTAGCTGTTTACTTTTCAATTTTTGTTATGATTTTAATGTGCTTTCATTTTCTGTGATTTGTTTCCATTTATATACTGCGTTAGGCTTTTATGTCTGCTCTCATCTTTAGTATATTGTTTTTAATTCGCTCTTGCTGCTATCGTTGATAAGCATCATGCTCTAGAGGACTAGCACATAATCATGAACTGGAATTATTTTTTTTATAACTGATTATTTAGTGGTTATCTTTACTCGCTTTACTTGTGTCGCAATAAGTAACAACTAGTAGTTATACCTTATCTATTGGACTTTGTTTCTAACCGCTTTTAGTTTGCATATCGCTATAGGTAAACGGGTGTTAGTTAGTTGTATTTTATAACTAATTTAGTTTCAGTAACTATTTAATTATTAACCATCCATTCTGTAGATTTAGTCTCTATAGCCAATATTACTTGTGTAATCAATTGCTATTCTGGCATTTTATGGTAATAGACCGATTTTCTATTTACCTATCTATCTGTTTCATTTCCTATCTTTAGTATTAGTGTTCCAAAAGGGAAGTAAGTAGTAAGTATATTTAACAGAAATTATTTTTTGGTTTATCAATTCGAATATTTGACAGGTCCTCAGTCAACGAGATCCAGTTACAAACAATTATAAGCTCCTCAAATTTTTACTGATTTTTGAACTAAGTAGTGATAGGCGAGTAAAATGGAATGCGAGAAGGGAAGTGCGGTTAAATTTGATATAATGCCTAGTTCAGGGATTTTAAGGCAGTGAAAAACACATTAATATTAATTTACATAGGAGAAGGGATACAGGTAATGTGAAAAATTAAATTTCCCTGATTGCCCATTATTTTTGTATTCACATGTCCACTTACAAAAATGATCAGGAGTCGGTGTTTTTAAACTTCCGTAAAATGATCACTTTTATATATTCTCCGAATTCAGAAGAGTTCTTACCTCTCATGGAAATATTATTTCTTAAACAAAGTATTCATTAAAATAAGAGCAGCGATGCCACAAATCATTAAGCATGTTATTTCTTAATCTCTTAAACTTCTATCGGAAGAACAAAAACCGTGTAACAACATAACACGATTAAGAGTAGTTAAAGAAGTTAGGAAAACAAAAGTGGAAAAGAGCCAATGGAAATAAATTCCATTAGGAAATTAGTTTTCTATCTATGGCTGATGTAGGGTCTCATAGCAGCGTTGCCAGCTGAAGGAATTTTCCCTATCTCTGAATAGCTGAAGCAAACCGTTCACATATTTTAATATTGTAACGAAATAATGACATAAACAAAAGTAGCCAATTGGATACCACATTTCAATTGAACGAGTAATGCAATTCTAAATATATTTAATGCAATCTACATAAATATTGTTGCTCTAATTTTCAATTCAATATTTGCTATTCATCTACTTGGCAACATTGCTCGATTGTAAGGTCTCACAGATTATTAAGTTATACGCTACTTTTTTGCTTCTCCCGCAGTTTCCACAAATTTTCGAATTGACAAATATATTATTTGGCCGCAAATTGGATTGGGTTTTAGTTTGACGTTTTTATTGCATCGATTTTACTTTGTCGACTATTACCCCAGACAATTAAATCTATTACATGATCATTTTAAGTTTTTGATATTTACAAAATAATTTATCTTAATAAAAAGTAAAGTATATTACAATACTTTGGATGGGAACTCTGCTTGAATGGCAGAATATTGCTTATAGTAGTAGTACAGCAAGTATACAATTGTATAGAAAATTAAAACTCAAGGAGGCGGGCTGATGCTATTTTGGATGACTAGATTTCATGCAGATCATTGCGGCCCAAATAGTTGCTGGTCTTCTTCTTCTTCTTCTTCTTCTTCTTGAAATAGGCCTTCAGCCAGTTTTTCCAGCTTTAAGGAGTTCCTTGCGACGTCGACATCCAGCTATCCCTCCACCTCTTTGGTGGTCTGCCTGGCGGTCTTCTAGAGTGTGGTTTTCCGTCTCTCGTAATTTTAGCAATTCTATTGTCTTCCATTCTGTTGATGTGTTGGTTCCATTCTCGCCGTCTCTGCGTCGTCCATCTTGCACTGTCCTGTATGTCGCACATTCGTCTTATCTCTTGGTTAGGTATTCTGTCACGTAGCATGTGTCCCGTGATACTTCGGAGCGTTCTCATCTCTGCTGTTCGGGTTATGATCTTGGTTCTGCTGGTGTCTGCCCTGGTTTCTGAGGCATATATGACTATTGGCCTCATGCATGATTTATATATTCTGGTCTTTGCTTCTATTTTTAGGACCTTGTTTTTCCATATACTGTCTTTCAAACATCCGGCCATTCTAGAGGCCTTATCTATTTGATTCTTTACTTCAGATCTTCTGTCTTGATGGGCGGTTATTTCTACCCTTAAGTATCTGAAGATTATCACTTGTTCTACAATTTCGTCGTTAACAGCTAGTTTGCATCTTCTGGGCTCTTTTGCTACAACTAGTGATTTTGTCTTCTTTATCGCAATCGACATATTGTAGCGTTTTGCTGTCAGGTAAAATTGATGAAGTAGTCTCTGTAGTTCATCTTCATTTTCTGATAAAATTACTGCGTCATCTGCGTAGCACAGTATTGTTATTTCTCCTTTGTTAGTTCTGTAACCATGCCCCGCCTTTTTAACGTCTTTTATTATTTCATTCATAATTAGGTTGAAGAGTACAGGGCTTAGAGAGTCTCCCTGTCTTATTCCTGTTGATATGGGCACTTCTTGGGTCAAGCTGTTGTTCACAAGTATTCTCGTCGATGTATTGGTGTTCATGTTTTCAATAGTTCTAACTATTTCTTCCGGAATGTTGCCCTGTCTCAATATGGTTGTGATGTCATTCAGCCTCACTCGATATAGTTGTTTCATTTAAGATCTTCTGGTAAAGACTGCCTAGTTGTTCGCTTAGTGGGTTACCTCCGTACTTTATCAGTTCGTTGTTCAATTCGTCTATCCCTGGGGCTTTCCTGTTTGTTAGTTCCTTGGTATATTTTTCTACTAGTTCGTGGTTGATAAGGGTAGTTGCTTCTGCCATTGCGGGTTTTGCCTGGTGTTGAGTCTCATCTTCGTCGAATATTTGTTTGAAGTGGTTTATCAATGCCTCTCCCGGAATAGTTGTTACTGTTACATATTCCTTTACTTCGCGTTTGCTTCGTCTTATCAATCCCCATATCTTCTTTTGGCTCCGTAGAGGTCATGTTCCATATCCGCAGTGAAGGTTTCCCAGTATTCGGTCTTTATTCGTCGTATTTCTGCTTGCACTGTGTTCCTTATTTCCTTGTATCGTATCCACTCTTCCAGTGTTCTGTTATTTAAGTACCTCAGGTAGGTTTCTCGTTTTTCTCTTGCCATTTGGTTTACTTGCGGCGTGAACCATGGTTGTGTTATGTTTATTTGAGTTTTTGTTTATCCTGCTTTTGCCTAGTGCTTCATTGGCGGCAGCCTCGATGTGTGATTTGACATTTTCCCAACTGGCTTCCACGTCGTCCTGGTCCAGGATTGGCTGTTTTCTGATCTTTTGGGTCAGTCTTTTTTCGTCCTTCACGGTGGGATCATTGATGGATTCGATGTTCAGTTTGTCTACGCAGATAGGTGGTGCCTTCTTTTTTAATTGTGTTGTTAGTCGTAGTTTTGCCATGACTAATTGATGGTCTGATCCAATGTTCGCTGATGTTAGGAAGCGTACGTCGATTATTTGAGACGGGTGTACCGCTCTATTTGAGATTATATAGCCGATCATGGACGAGTGTCCTTGTGTGTTGGACCAGGTTATCTTGTGTTGCGGCTTGTGATTGAAGTATGTATTATTTATTCTCATCTCGTTCTGTGCGCAAAATGTGGTCAGAGTTTCTCCGCTGTTGTTGACGTGTGCTTCATTGAAACGTTTTTTTATGCCATCAACGAGTGAGTTTCCAATTCTGGCATTCAGATCCCCATAATCAGGATTTTTTCCTTATTGCGTATTTTATAGATTTCGTCCTGCAGGTGCTCGTAGAAGGTGTCAATTTCCTCTTTGCTTTTGTTGGCGTCGGGGGCGTAGGCGCTGATAAGATGTATTTTGTTCTTGCCGATATCTAGAACAACTCTGAGTATTCTCTCATTGACGTAGAATGTATCTTCTATATTCTGTGTAAATTTATTACTAATTAGCAGGCCTACACCGGCTGTGGCTTGTCTGTGTTTCTCGTCTCCACGGTATTTGAGTATGTATCCTTTATATGTAAGATCACCTTTCCCTCTGCGTTTGGTTTCGGATAATGCACATATATCTATTTTATGCGTTTCCATTTCCAGCAGAATCTCTTGTTATCTCCCGTTCCAAGATCTTATGTTCCAACAGGCGCATCTTATCGTGTTTTTCCTCCACGACTCTTTTTTCCTTTTCCTTCTCATATCCGTGTCTGTAGCTGGGGTCGTCATCGTTGTATCCGTCCGCTACCGAGGCTTGTTGCTGGTTCTGTGAGCTTGTGGGATATTTTACTGCAGGTAGGCTGCTAACCTCACCTTTGCCCTCCTCCTTTATCCGGGCTTGGGACCGGCAGTGCCACTCGATGAGCTACTCAATTTACCCATCGGATAACCTTGGCGGAGTTTGGAGTTGCTGGTCTAGTCTTTATATTGATCTCTTATACTAACAAGGTGATAAGTCAATTTGGCATAACCAATTAAATAACATTATTACCTGTTTCTGGTTAATGTTTATTCGAGTTATCCGCTGATCAAGTCCAGATTTATAAAGATAAAACCTAAACGTGTTATTGGTTAAGAACTGTAAGAAATGTTAATTCATTCTTTAATATAATGCAAGTTATTAAAGTTATTTAAAGTTGCTGACACTGGAAAATGTATTCAGCTATGCTGCTACGAATCACGTATGTTTCATCATAACGAGCGTAATTTATGAGAGCAAAAATTGACGACCAGTTCAGTGAAATTAATAGCATTCTTAAACTTCCTTTATTTTCAGGGATGTTTCCAGGTAATTAAATAAGAAGTGTTATCACTCGATAACCAAAACTTTTAAAAACAACGCCAGGAGAATCGTTTTCCCCAAGGTGTAAGCCGAAACCCTTTCTCTTAAGTGATAAATGGATTGAAACAAAGCCAAGAAAAACTTTAACCCCTTTTTTAAATATTCCCCATTGGCATTGGAATAATAATTATCCAAAGTGTTTTGCTCCTTACGGACGCATTTTAAATCTTTTGTTGCCTACCGTTCTAAGAAAGGGTTAGGATTGTAATGATCTGCAAATGGAGTGGATAGCGATTTAGCTTAAGTCTGTGTAATGAAGCTGGTTATTCGATTCATCTACGGCTTGTAGCAGAGCTGAGTCCTTTTTCAGAATTCGAAACAGGGATTAGATTCATATCGTTTTAAAGACATTGATCTATTCAACGTAACCGATGCCTAAATATTTCAAAAATAGATTTAGTTATAGCTGTTAGTATAATATTGTGAAAAATCTCGTAAAAAGCGTAAACCAGATAAATCCTGACTATTAAGTGAAGGAAAAATAATTATTGGAAGCCACAAAGATAAAACTCAAGCCTTTGTAAGCAGGCCTTATATTCTAAGTTTCCACTGAAGTACTAATATTGAAACACGAACTAGTAAGGTCAATAAAAACTCCAAGTCTGACTCAACAACTTGTCGGTATTTAGAAGAAGAAAATTTGTCTGTTCAACTGAAACAGTCATTGCAATACAAATGAGTGTGTTGAAATTCGAATATGGTCTGTC
Organism: Pissodes strobi; assembly: GCA_016904865.1. Classification (NCBI taxonomy): domain Eukaryota; kingdom Metazoa; phylum Arthropoda; class Insecta; order Coleoptera; family Curculionidae; genus Pissodes; species Pissodes strobi. The sequence continues at coordinate 109,615 of MU185150.1, forward strand.
CAAGTGAGAAACTCAATCGAATTTAGCCTTGTATACTTTGAACATGAATACCCATTTCTACTCTTTATATTCAGATATGGTGTAATAAAAAGAAAAAAATTAATGTCGCGGTATGGAAATCGATGGAGATAATTCGTCAATTTCATTTTCACAATTTTGATCCATATTCTGATATACTCCGCACGAGACAGGTAAAGAAGGTGTGTAAAGCTTTAGTTTCGTTGAAGAACTTAGCATTGTTTTGACGAAACTTGACATAATGCTAATGATATGGAAATTGAATGTTAATTTGGTGTTAAATAATACTTTGTAATTTTCGCGTGTTTAAATAAATGGATTCATACATACAGTTGCTATTTCATTATACGACGTCATCGTCAGTCAGATTAAGTTGAAGTCGTTTAACACGTGCAAAATGCTATAAATCGTCGGCATATAACAGATATTTTACATCTAAATGCAGCTGATGGAACCATTGACGAACATAAGAGTCTTTTATGATGAGTCTTGTTTAGCACTGAATCAGGCTCGGTTTGTTAATGCTCAGCTAAATCAGCAAACTTTTGGTAAAATTTCATCTAACAGTTAAACAGTTTATCGACTGTCTGTTATGATGTAACGTGTAGTTAAAACAAATTTTTATTGACTATGAGTATAAAGGTGTAGTTAGGTACTTAGCAGCATGTTTACTAGGCGACGTGACCATATTTGCCGTAAAAACATTTCAATATTTCGTAGGTCGTCTAGTTCTTTCGTGCAAAAGTGAATACAAATAATCTTTTAGATGGTTATAAATATTTGATTTCATATAACATAAGAGGATACCATACACTTTACATAAAGTACATTTTAAGGTTAACATTTTAAAAGGCACGTTATAGCCTTGTGTTTCTATACTACATAGTTAAAATTATTTATATATAATATTACTTTCTCAGGGCTGAATCTCTATCCTCCATCCGGTCTTTCCCTGTTCTAGAGAGTTTTTTTTTGTCAAAATGATGCTGACCGCTTGGTGTGACGTGCAGCTTTTCAGGAAGCAGTAGGGAGCCATAATTGGGGCCAATTATCTAGCCATGATGTGAGTTGGGAAATATTCACCAACCACTGCGAGTGATTTCCACTTCTGTGTGACCAGGTGTGAAGGACAAACAAGTAGGCCCCTGTAATTACCTATCTTATTTTTATCGAACTTACCGTTAAGTAACTTTTAATCGATGATTATTTTTTATTGTATCTATTACCGTCTCTTATCACTACTTGATTAATTGATACAAGTTTTCTTCACTGTCGTATTTAATATTATCTCGGTTATCGAATGTCAGGCTAATATTATATATGGACTCAGCAGCTGTGAAGGCTCACTTAATGAAGAATGGTGTGAAGGCAGGGTTTATTTGCGAGAAAATGCATAGTAAAGGTGATGAACAAAGAAACTCATTCAGGCTAGGGGTTCCCGCAGATCAGGCAAATGAGGTTGTTGATGCATCCCTTTGGGGTATTGGGATCTCGGTCAACCATTTCATGAACATCCAGAGCAATCAGGGACAAAAGCTGAAGGAGACATAAACCCAAGTGAGTCTTCAATACTCTTTAGTGTTTATAACCTCAAGATTCGGTCACTGCGAAGTAAAATTGGTATCTTGGAGGCGTGCATTAAGGACGGGAATGTAGACATCCTATGCCTCACAGAACACTGGCTGACAGAAGAGGAAATCCAAACAGTCCATATTGAGGGCTACCGATTAGCTAACTATACAGCAAGGTCCCAAAATAGAGGAGGTACTGCAATCTTTGTCAAAACTAGTATAAGATTTAATGTTATTAATAACATAATCTTATACTAGTTTTGACAAAGATTGCAGTGTCTGCTCTATTTTGGGACCTTATTATAATAACACTTTTGTAATTGATTTTTATATAGAATATTGTTGTATATATCTGAGGGATTTTAACTTGTCAGATTTAGCAATATAACATAGCCCATCTGGCTCATTTGACATCTTTTTGGACTCTTTAGAGGAAGTTCCCACTGTGAGGGCCAAATAGACGGGACCAATTTCAGGGCGTGTTTGAGGGCTTTCACCTAGTCAAAATTATAAATGTGCCGACACGGAGTAATAAGTGTTTTGACACTGTCTTCCTGGATCCTGGGGTGCTGCTGGACTCTGTTGAGATTTTTGATACGGGTCTTTCAGATCACAGAGGCCAGATTCTCAAATTCGAGATTTGGCTAAAGGCTTTACTGATTCAACTCTGCTTGGGTACACGTAAATTGGTTCTCAAATTAAGAAGGGTCAAAAGAAATATATAAATTGGTTTCCGCCATTTTTAGTGTTTACCTGATCTTTAGCTGTAAATTGGTTCCCGTGTTTTTATAAATTTGTTTGTTTTACAAAGTACAGTATAGTATTTTACATTAAAAATACCAAGTAATATAATACAAAATTAAAACATTTAAAATTTCAATCTTTAATAGGTACAATAACAGTGAAAAGAAACTAACCCAAACTAACCCAAAGTATACACAAGTAAGTGATAGCCATAGAGCAAAAATTCAAATAAAAATTTGAATACCTTCACATCCCCAATATATTTCTAATTTATTAGATACCTGCCTCAAATTTATTTGGGGAACCAATTTACCAACGACCTTTTTAGGTTCAGGAACCGATTTACATTATTAACATATGTTTGAAACTACCCTTTTATTTCCTACCTACTGGGAACCAATTTGCCAACACCGCTCTGCTTATTAGGCCAATAACCGAAAAAGGTAAGAATATATTCTTCAACAGAGTATCACAAATAAATTGGGATTTTATTCACGAAAATAGCACTGATATTGAAATAAAATTTTATCGCTTTATGAACCTTCTTCAAAGTTGTTTTTTTAGAGTCATTCCCACAAAAAAAATATAGAGTGAGATAAGACCAATAAAAAAATCACATGTTTTATGAATGAAATAAGAGCGATGCGGGAACATGTAAATGTCTTAGAAGAGTTTAATAGGAGACATAAAAATGATAATAATCTTCAAGTACTTAAAGAATTTAAAAATAGATATAAATATGAAATTAAGAAAGCCAAAGTCAGGTGAAATGATCAAATAATATCAAATTCTAAAAATCCACAGAAAACCATGTGGAACATTATAAATAAACATCGAGGAATGCCAGGGTTCTCATTACAAGGTCACAAAATCACACCAGACCAGTTTAATGAATATTTCTCCGAAATTGCCACCAATTTAGTTAAAGATATTCCAAAATGAAATATGGACTTTCTTAATAACATTAATTATGTCGATCCCACAAAAACCTTCTCATTTTCTGAAATTACCTTTAATCAAACGAGAGATATAATAAACAATTTAAAGAATAAAAATAGCCATGATATATACGGATTTAATGTTGATCTTATTAAAATGATTAAAAATATTATTATAAGCCCGCTCACGAAATGAATTAACTATGCTTTAAAGAAAATAAATTCCAATCTATCCTTAAAGAAGCAATTGTTACACCATTTTTTAAAAAAGGCGACACAGAGATGCCAGAAAACTATAGACCTATTTCATTACTCCCAATAATCTTCAAAATTGTTGAAAAATCCATGGCAGTACAAATAACTACATATTTTGAAAATAATAATTACTTCTCAGGATCTCAGTTTGGCTTTAGGACAACGGTGCTTGGCATACTGGGCTTGGTCTCACACATTGTGGACTCCTTTCATGAGTTGCGGTTTGACACTGTTGTGTTCTGCGACTTGAGCAAGGCCTTTGACTGTATAGATCATGGGATGCTCTTGCGAAATCCTAAGAAATAAAGCCTTTGTCCTCACAGTGTGAAACTGATCCAATCCTACCTTGAAAATAGGACACAGGCTGAGAGGGTCTCTGGGGTGTTATCGGGGAAGAGTGTTACTAATATTGCGGCTCCCCAGGGCTCCGTTCTGGGACCCATTCTCTTTCTGATTTACATTAATGACCGTGCGAGACACTGACACAAATGCAAAATACGCGCTCTTTGCCGATGATACCACCGTCTTTTTTGCGGCTAATATACTTGGGCAATCGCTTGTGGGTTCCTTGTCTGTCCAGTCGGTGACTAAGAAATGGTTCTGTGTAAACAGATTACTGCTCAGTAAAGCGAAAACCAACAGGTTAGTATTTTCTCTTAGGGACACTCAGGGCGTGAATGATGGTGTGACCAGTGTTAGATTTCTGGGCTTACATCTGGACCCCAAGCTCCAATGGGGTGAACATATTGACAATTTATGCAAGAAGCTAGCAAGAAGTCTGTATGTACTTAGGAACCTGGCATCTAATGATTCGCAGAAGGTTCTGCAAAAAGCATACCATGCAATATTTCAATCTCACCTAGCCTATGCCATTTTGGTCTGGGGTCATTTAGCAAAAATGTTGAGAGTCTTTGGCTGGCAACGTAAGACCATCAAGGTTTTTGCTGGCTCTGAATATAGGGCTGATTGCAGACAAGTACATAAGACCTTGAGAATTCTCTCTGTTCCGTCTCTGTATATATTGGAGAACCTAATGTTTATTAAGGGGAGTAGGGGGCACTTCAGAACCCATTAGGGCATACATCAACATGACGACATAAGCATAATCTTGTGCCAGTCTACTGGAGGCTCAGGCGATGTCAAACTGGGCCGGGATGCTGGGCTGTTAAATTTTACAATAAGCTTCCAGATAGTTTAAGGTGTCTCCCATTACATCCATTTTAAAGTAGAATTAAGGATGATTTAATAGAAAATGTGTTTTTATAGTAATGAGGAGTTTCTTACATTTGTATTTTAGCAGTATATTAGCATGATTTCATAAGTAATGTATTGTGTCCATTGTATATGTACCCAATTTTAATGTAAATGTGAATGCGTAAATACGATTTTAACATAATTTTAATTTTAGTGCGAAAGACTAGCGTATTTAGGCATTTTTTTATAAACAATACTCTTAGTTGCTTTATATGTTTTTTTAAATTTGTATTGCATCCAATTCTGAATTTTGTATATCTGAACCTTTTGTTTTTAAACAATTTTTGACATATGCTAGATATTTGTATATTGACATGAATAAATGAATTTGAATTTAAAATTATCTGATATTATCTTGATTAGCCGATGTCTTTCTAATGTTATCGTAATTATTTGATTTACTTTTTTTTGTATTCGGTACATTTATCTAAATGTTACGCCCTTTTTGTAGGCCATATAATTACTTACCGTATTTTTATCGAACTTACCATTGAATGACTGACGTTAAAGTCGTTTATTATCTTGTCTTGTATCTATTGCTGTTTCTTGCTGTAATTTGTTTTAGTAATACTTACTTTCTTCATTATCTTATCTAATAATAACTAATTTGGTGAGTATTTTGCTAATATTATAGTAATTATCTGATTTATTCTTGTATTGTGTATACGCACTTAAATGCTACCTACTTATTGCAACTTTCTGTAAGCCTAATGGCAGTAGAACCTCGTATGTAACTGCCACTCTAGGTTTTTGTTCTTAAGCAAGTTACCGAATTGCGCTCACATCGATTTTCCCCTGTAGATCTTAGCCGACCATATATTTTCTTCCAAGGTATTATTTGATTTATTATTTTTTAAACTGTATATTTGTCCAATGATATTATCGCTGACAGGGGACTAATTTGTAATTGTTATACTTAGAGAATTGATCTTTATTTAGGGCGTTCTGTAATTGTCTCTTACTTAGTGAGAACTTAAGTTTTAGTTAGGCAATATTGATGATTTAAAATTTAAGATCAAGGGTTAGTGATTTTATAATTTGTGTGAGACTTAGCTTAAGGAATATTATAATTATTTTAAGTGCAATACTATAATCTCAATTAGATTTGAGACCTAATTAATGTTCCATTGTGCACGAAATGTCTCAGAATATATTTAATATCTAAATAAATAGCTTAAGTAGGATCTTTGATAAACATCAAAGGTACGCTGAAGTCAAGGTGAAGTTGAATCTATAGACGGTTCTTTAATGTTTTGCGATATTTTTATAAAGGGTATTTTTCTAAATTTTACTACCCAAATTTCAATGCTTAAAATTAATGTATATATACATACTCTAAAATTTAGTGGCCCATTCGCCCAACTGTCAACAACTCTACGACCCACACCTATAAATATTAACTCCGCTGAGTGAACCAGCTTTATGGGCCGGTTGTTAAGCAATTAACCAATCGTCTTACAATCCGAGATTACATTTTTGAAAATGGCTATGCGTTGACTGGTACGTACGCTTAAATTAGATTTTTCAAACTGGAAATTAAAAAAAATACACAAATCGGTGATTCCTAATCGCCTTCCTTAACTTACGAAGGTTTGTTTAGTCCAGATTATTTGATTTTTCAGTAATAATAGTGTTACGGCTAGCCTAACAACCATCTGAACGTTTTTGTGCTACCCTATAGAACTAGCCGCCGCCGTGCCGCTCGCTTCCCTGTCCGTATGAGTCATCGCCCGGCCGGACGCGAAGTTTCAGAATCGCTGGAATTATCTCGATGGCCTCGTCGAGATCATATAGAGTGGCCTCGGAATAGTTCCCGAATATTCGTGATAGATTTAAGATTATATATAAGCAGACCTAAGGCGAATGTTAGGCAGTCGGATAGTTCAGTTC